>SJYA01000370.1:502560-533810 GCA_006410615.1 Neotragus moschatus
AGGCAGTTCTATTTCCAGTTTTTTAAGGAATCTCCACACTGTTCTCCATAGTGGCTGTATTAGGTTGCATTCCCACCAACAGTGTAAGAGGGTTGCCTTTTCTCCACACCCTCTCCAGCATTTATTGCTTGTAGACTTTTGGATCTCAGCCATTCTGACTGGCGTGAAATGGTACCTCATTGTGGTTTTGATTTGCATTTCTCTGATAATGAGTAATGTTGAGCATCTTTTCATGTGTTTGTTAGCCATCTGTATGTCTTCTTTGGAGAAATGTCTTGACAAGGGGTGCCAGCGGTACACCCAGAAAACTGAGCAGCAGGAAGTGGTCTACAGATTTAATGCAATATCTATCGAAATTCCAGATTTCTCTTTTATAGAAACTGACAAGATGATCCTAAAACTCTTATTGGAAAGCATGGAATCCAAAAATTCTGAATAAGAATAGAGTTGGAGGACTCACACTTCCCAAATTAAAATTTGGTGTGAAGATACAGTAGTCAAAACAATGTGGTGATGTGATGGCATAAGGGTAGATATATAGATCAATAGATCAGAACTGAGAGTCAAAAATAAGCCTTCACATTTATCATAAAATTGATTTTGACACGTATGCTAAGACAATTTAATTGGGAGAGAACAATCGCCAGAAATTAAGTTGAGTATCCACATGCAAAAGGATGAAGCTTAATTATACACAAAAATTAATTCTAAATGGAACATAGATTTAAATATAAGATCTAAAGCCATGATGTCTTGGAAGAAAATGTAACAAACCTCTGTGTCCTTGTGTGAATCAAAATTTTCACCTAGACACACCAAAAGCACAAAGGACAAAAGAAAAATGCAGAAAAATTAAACTTCATTATAATAATAATTATTATTATTCTGTTCCAGAAGATACCATTAAGAAAGGGGAAGGACAATAAAAGAAAATACCTGGGTATTTTACCTATATGTATCTGATGATATTTGTAGCTGAAATAAAGAGCTCTGACAAATAATACAAAAGAAAAATATCCCATTTTTAAAAAGGACAAAGATTTAAATATATATTTATCCAGAGAATATATACAAAAAGTACTTGAAAGATGCTTTACATCAGTAACTATGCTGCTGCTAAGTCGCCTCAGTCGTGTCTGACTCTGTGAGGCCCCATATGCCTGGGATTCTCCAGGCATAGGGAAATGCAAATCAAACTACAATAAAATCACTATACATCCAGTAGGACTGTTATAGTAAAACACTCAGAAACAAACCAGTTTTTCATAAGGACATGGAGAAGCTGGAACCATCATACAATGCTGACTTGACTATAAAATGAGGCAACTCCTTTGGAAAACATTTTGACAATCCTTAAAATACTAAAGATAATATTACAATTGGGTGATAAAAATGTCCTAAAACTTATTGATGAATTGTTGCATAACTCTAGAAATACACTGAACATCAACAAATCGTACATCTTAATGCATGATTTGTATTTATGTGCATTATGTATTAATGATGTTCTTATATAAAGAAATATATACAGTGTGTATAGAAGTTACATTTCTAATCACTAAGCCATGAAAGCAACCCAAATATTCTGGAACTAGGGAATATATCCTTTCTCCTGGGTCCTGGTACACACAGGGCTCTGTTTGTGCCCTTCCAAGAGTCTGTTTCCCCAGTCCTGTGTAAGTTCTGGTGGCTCTGTTGTGGGTTAATGAGGACCTCCTCTAAGAGGGCTTTTGCTATACCTGGGTCTACTGTGCCCAGAGCCCATGCCCTCACAGCAGTCCACTGCTGACCCATATCTCCTCAGGAGATGTGCAAACACAGTTCTGTCTCAGTCTTTGTGGGGTATCTAGCTCCTGGTGTGCACAAGTTATGTTTGAGCCTTCTGAGCATCTTTGGTGGGTATTGGGTTTGATTCTAAACATGAATTTGCCCCTCATACCATCTTGTTGGGGCTTCTCCTTTGCCCTTGGATGTGGGGGATCTCCTCAAAGTCACTCCAGCACCACACAGCTGCCGCTCCAGTGACCCCACAAGAGACTGACCCTGACTTGCTCATGAGTGTCCAGGAGTCTCTGACAGAGGCAGGGGTCAGCAGTGGGCTGCTGCAGGGTTGGGCCACTCAGTTTAGCAGTGCATGTATGGGACATTTTGAAGGAGATCATCAGTATCATTACCTTCACAGGAGTTTGGCCTCAGGTCAAATAACAGGGAGGGAACACAGCCCCACCCTTCAGCAGAAAATTGGATTAAAGATTTACTGAGCATGGCCCTAGATTAGCGATCACATCATCATGATTATCTGGGTCATGAAGATCTTCTTTGTACAGTTCTTCTGTGTATTCTTGCCACCTCTTCTTAATATCTTCTGCTTCTGTTAGGTCCATGCCATTTCTGTCCTTCATTGAGCCCATCTTTGCATGAAATTTTCCCTCGGTATCTCTAATTTTCTTGAAGAGATCTCTAGTCTTTCCCACTCTGTTCTTTTCCTCTATTTCTTTGCATTGATCCCTGAAGAAGGTTTTCTTATTTCTTCTTGATATTCTTTGGTACTCTGCATTCAGATGCTTATATCTTTCCTTTTCTCCTTTGCTTTTTGCTTCTCTTCTTTTCACAGCTATTGTAAGGCCTCCCAAGACAGCCATTTTGCTTTTTTGCATTTCTTTTCCATGGGGATGGTCTTGATGCTGTACAATGTCACGAACCTCATTCCATAGTTCATCAAGCACTCTATCTATCAGATCTAGGCCCTTAAATCTATTTCTCACTTCCACTGTATAATCATAAGGGATTTGATTTATGTCATACCTGAATGGTCTAGTGGTTTCCCCTATTTTCTTCAATTTGAGTCTGAATTTGGTAATAAGGAGTTCATGTTCTGAGCCACAGTCAGCTCCCAGTCTTGTTTTCTTATATTCTTTGGCTGCAAAGAATATAATCAATCTGATTTCGTTGTTGACCATCTGGTGATGTCTATGTGTAGAGTCTTCTCTTGTGTTGTTGGAAGAGGGTGTTTGCTATGACCAGTGCATTTTCTTGGCAAAACTTTATTATTCTTTGCCCTGCTTCATTCCGCATTCCAAGGCCAAATTTGCCTGTTATTCCAGATAGTTCTTGACTTTCTACTTTTGCATTCCAGTCCCCTATAATGAAAAGGACATCTTTTTTGGGTGTTAGTTCTAAAAGTTCTTGTAGGTCTTCATAGAATTGTTCAACTTCAGCTTCTTCAGTGTTACTGGTTGGGGCACAGACTTTGATTACCGTGATATTGAATGGTTTGCCTTGGAGACGAACAGAAATCATTCTGTCATTTTTGAAATTGCATCCAAGTACTGCATTTCGGACTCTTGTTGACCATGAGGTCTACTCCATTTCTTCTGAGGAATTCCTGCCCGCAGTAGTAGATATAATGGTCATCTGAGTTAAATTCACCCATTCCGGTCCATTTTAGTTTGCTGATTCCTAGAATGTCAACATTCTCTCTTGCCATCTCTTGTTTGACCACTTCCAATTTTCCTTGATTCATGGACCTGACATTCAAGGTTCCTATGCAATATTGCTCTTTACAGCATTAAAGAAAGGCAATGCCAAAGAATGCTCATACTACCACACAACTGTACTCATCTCACATGCTAGCAAAGTAATGCTCAAAATTCTCCAAGCCAGGCTTCGACAATATGTGAACCATTAACTTGCAGATGTTCAAGCTGGATTTAGCAAAGGCCAGAGATCAAATTGTCAACATCTAATGGATCATTGAAAAACCAAGAAAGTTCCAGAAAAACATATATTTCTATTTTATTGAGTATGCCAAAGCCTTTGACTATGTGGATTACAACAAACTATGAAAAGTTCTTAAAGAGATGGAACACCAGACCACCTGACCTGTCTCCTGAGAAATATGTATGCAGGTCAGGAAGCAACAGTTAGAACTAGACATGGAACAACAGACTGGTTCCAAATCAGGAAAAGAGTAAGTCAAGTCTGCATATTGTCACCCTGCTTATTTAGCTTATATGAAGAGTACATCCTGAGAAATGCTGTACTTAATGAAGCACAAGCTGGAATCAAGATTTCTGGGAGAAATCTCAATAACCTTGTAAATGCAGATGACACCACCCTTATGGCAGAAAGTGAAGAACTGAAGAGTCTCTTGATGAAAATGTAAGAGGAGAGTTAAAAATTTGGTTTAAAGCTCAGCATTCAGAAAACTTAGATCATGATATCTAGTCCCATCTCTTCATGGCAAATTGATGGGAAAATAGTGGAAACAGTGACAGACTTTATTTTTTCGGGCTCCAAAATCACTGCAGATGGTGGCTGCAGCCATGAAATTAAAAGACGTTCACTCTTTAGAAGGAAAGTTATAACCAATCTAGACTGTATATTAAAAAGCAGAGACATTACTTTGCCAAAAAAGGTCCATCTAGTCAAGGCTATGGTTTTTCTAGTAGTCATGCATGGATGTGAGAGTTGGACTATAAAGAAAACTGAGCACCTTAGAACTGATGCTTTTGAACTGTGGTGTTGGAGAAGATTCTTGAGATTCTCTTGAACTGCAAGGAGATCAGACAGTCCATCCTAAAGGAGATCAGTCCTAGGTGTTCATTGGAAGGACTGATGTTGAAGCTGAAACTCCAATACTTTGGCCACCTGATGCAAAGAACAAACTCATTTGAAAAGACCTTGATTTTGGAATGATTGAAGGGAGAAGAAGGGGACAACAGAGGATGAGATGGCTCAATGGCATCACTGAACAATGGACATGAGTTTGTTAAACTTCAGGAGTTGGTGATGGACAGGGATGCCTGGCGTGCTGCAGTTCATTGAATCACAAAGAGTTGGACACAGCTGAGCGACTGAATTGAACAGAGGAAATATATAAACAAGGAAAAATAGACAAAATAAAAATAGAAATGAAGTAATTATTGATACATGCAACCATATGGATGAATCTCAAATTATGAAACAAGATACAAGTCAGTCTCAAAAGTCAGCATACTAAATGAATTGATTCATTTGACTTTCTTGAAAAAGCTACATTGATGGAGAATAAATTAGTGGCTACAAGGGTTATAAATTAAGGGAAGTTTTGACTGCAAAAGTGTAGCATGAGGGATTTTGGAGAAGGTTATGAATTCCTCTGGAGAAGGCAATTGCACCCGCCTCCAGTACTCTTGCCTGGAAAATCCCGTGGGTGGAGGAGCCTGGTAGGGGCAGTCCATGGGGTCACGAAGAGTCGGACACGACTGATCGACTTCACTTTGACTTTTCACTTTCATGCATTGCAGAAGGAAATGACAACCCACTCCAGTGTTCTTGCCTGGAGAATCCCAGGGACAGGGGAGCCTGGTGGGCTACCGTCTGCAGGGTCGCAAAGAGTCGGACATGACTGAAGCGATGTAGCAGCAGCAGCAGCAGCATTCAGATGTTACCACAACAGATACCAGACTCCTAAGCCTTATGCACATTGTCTTTCTACACAGTGTCTTTTCTCATTTGTTCAGGGGAAAAGAACGCCCATGGAGCAAGTGGTAGAGTAATTAAAAGCTACATGGATAGGAACTCCAAAATCAATAACAAAATCTGTAATTTTGATAAGTCATATGAAGAGATTTGGAAAGAAATCAAGTGACCTGACTCTGCCTGAGTGCTTGTCTGTCCAACAAATTAATACAAATGTTCAGTGAAAAAGCAAACATCTATTGATGTGATGCGAAGGTCATTACATTCTACCCTTTTTTAAAATTAAATGTTTATTTTTATACTAGAGTATAGTTGATTTATAGTTGTTTGTTTCAGGTTTATAGCAAAGTGATTCAGTTATATATATGCATATATCCATTCTTTTTCAGATTATTTTCCCATATAAATTATTATAGAGTATTGAGTAGAATTCCCTGTGCTATATAGTAGGTCCTTGTTGGTTATTATAAATTCATGTGTATATGTTAATTCCAAACTCCTAAGTTATCCCCTCCCCTCACCAATGTTTACCCTTTGGTAATCATAAGTTTCTTTTTCAAAGATAGTGAGCCTTTTTCTGTTTTGTAAATAAGTTCATTCATGTCATATTTTAGATTCCACATGTAAATGATATATGGTGTTGTCTTTCTCTGTCTCATTTATTTCACTTAGCATGATAATCTTGGTTCATCCATATCACTGCAAATGACATTCTTTCTTGCTTTCTTTCTTTTTTTTTTTTTTTACAGCAGAGAACGTTCCATTGTGTATATGCACCAAATCTTTCTCCATTCCTGTATTGATGAACACTGAGGTTGTGGCCATGTGTTGGATATTGAACATTCAGGTACATGTATCTTTTTGAATTATGGTTTAATCCAGATATATGCCCAGAAGTGATATTGCTGGATCATATGGCAGTTCAATTTTTAAAGAGGATCCTCAATACTGTTCCTTGTAGTGGTTGTACTAATTTACATACTCACCAATAGTGTATGAGATTCCCTTTTCTCCAGACTCTCAAACATTTGTGATTTTTTGATCATGGCCATTCTGACTGGTGTGAGGTGATACCTCATAGTAGTTTTGATTTCCATTTCTCTAATGATTAGCTGGAGAAGACTCTTGCAAGTCCCTTGGACTGCAAGGAGATCCAACCAGTCCATCCTAAAGGAGACCAGTCCTGGGTGTTCATTGGAAGGACTGATGCTGAGGCTGAAACTCCAATACTTTGGCCACCTCATGCAAAGAGTTGACTCATTGGAAAAGACTCTGATGCTGGGAGGGATTGAGGGAAGGAGGAGAAGAGGACAACAGAGGATGAGATGGCTGGATGGCATCACTGACTTGATACACATGAGTTTGGGTGAACTCTGGGAGTTGGTGATGGACAGGGAGGCCTGGAATGCTGTGATTCATGGGGTCGCAAAGAGTTGGACACGACTGAGTGACTGAACTGAACTGAATGATTAGCAGTGTTAAATATCTTTTCATGTGTGTCTTGGCCATCTGTATGTTTTATTTAGGGAGATGTATATTTAGATTTTTTCCCATTTTTTATTTGGTTGTTTTTGAGTATTGAACTGCATGAGGTGTTTGTATATCTTGGAGAGTAATCCTCTGTCAGTCACATCAATTGCAACCATTTTGGTGTTTGTTTGATTTCCTTATGGTTTCTATTGTCATGCAAAAGATTTTAAGTTTAACTAGGTCCCACTTGTTTATCTTGTTTTTATTTTCACTACTGGAGAAGGTGGATACAAACATATCAATATAATTGCTGCTATTTATGTCAAAGACTGCTCTCCCTTGTATTTTATTGTATCCAGTCTTACATTTAGATCTCTAATCCAATTTGAGTTTATTTTTGTGTGTAGTGTTAAAAGTGTTCTAATTTCATTCTTTTACATGTAGCTGTCCAATTTTCCCAGCACCACTTATTGAATTAACTGTACTTTCTCAGTTGTATATTCTTGCCTCCTTTTTTGATATTGTTGTTAAGTACCTAAGTCATGTCTGACTCTGTGATTGCATGGACTATAGCACACCAGACTCCTCTGCCCTCCATTACCTTCCTGAGTTTCCTAAAATTCATTTCCATTGAATTGGTGAGGTTGTTTAACCATTTCATTCTCTGCCAATCCCTTATCCATTTGCTTTTAATTTTTCCCAGGATCAGGGTCTTTTCCAATGAATTGTCTCTTCACATCAGGTGATCAAAATATTGGAGCTTCAGCTTCAGCTTCAGCATTAGTCTTCCAATGAATATACAGGGTTGATTTCCTTTAGGATCCACTAATTTGATCTCTCTGCAGTCCAAGTGACTCTCAAGAGTCTTCTTCAGCAACACAACTTGAAAGCATCAGTTTTTCAGTGCTCAGCCTTCTTTATGTTCCAACTCTCACATACTTACATAAATACTGGAAAACCTATAGCGTGGACCATGTGAATCTTTGTTGACAAAGTGATGTCTCTGCTTTTAAATAGGCTGTCTAGGTTTGTCATAGATCAAGTGTTGTTTAATTTCATGGCTGTAGTCACCATCCACAGTGATTCTGGGGCCCAAGAAAATAAAATCTGTCACTTCTTCCACTTTTCCTCCATTCTATTTTCTATGAAGTGACAGGACCAGATACATGATCTTAGTTTTTTGAATGTTGAGTTTCAAGCCAGTTTTTTCACTCTGCTCTTTCACCTTCTTTAAAAGGTCATTTAGTTCCTTTTCACTTTTTGCCATTAGTGTGGTATCTGCATATATAAGGTTGTTGATAGTTCTAGCAGTCTTTATTCTATCTTGTAATTCATCCAGCCCAGCATTTTACATGATGTATTCTGTATATAAGTTAAATAAGCATTATAAAGCCTTGTCATACTCCTTTGCCAAATTTGAACCAATCAGTTGTTCCATGTCCAGGTCTAACTGTCACTTCTTGACCTGCATACAGGTCTCTTAGGAAACAGGCAAGCTGGTCTGGTACTCCCATCTCTTTAAGAATTACAGATACACTCATTTCAAACACTAGCAAAGAAATGATCAAAATTCTCTAAGCTAGGCTTCAACAGTATGTGAACTGAGAACTTCTAGATGTACACACTGGATTTAGAAAAGGAAGGGGAACCAGAGATCAAATTGGCAACATCTGTTGGATCAAAGAAAATTCCAGAAAAGGAAATTTCTGCAAGGAACTTCCAGAAAAATATCTTCTACTGCTTCATGGACTATGCTAAAGCATTTGATTTTGTGGATAACACAAACTGTGGAAAATTCTTTAAGAGATGGGAATACCAGACCACCTTAGCTGCCTCCTGTGAAACCTGTATGCAGGTCAAGAAACAACAGTTAGAACCGGACATGGAATGATGGACTGGTTACAAATTGGGAAAGGAGTACATCAAGGCTGTATATTGTCACCTTGCTTATTTAACTTATATGCAGGTTACATCAGGTGAAATGCCAGACTGGATGAAGCACAAGCTGGAATCAAGATTGCTGGGAGGAATATCAATAACCTCAGATATGCAGATGACACCACCCTTATGGCAGAAAGTGAAGAAGAACAGAAGGGTTTCTTAATTAAAGTGAAAGAGAGTGAAAAAGTTGGCTTAAAACTCAATATTCAGAAAACTAAGATCATCCAGTCCCATCTCGTCATGGCAAATAGATGGGGAAACAATGGAAACAGGGGCAGACTTTATTTTCTTTGGCTCCAAAATTACTGCAGATGGTGACTACAGCCATGAAATTATGACACTTGCTCCTTAGAAGAAAAGCTATGACAAACCTAGACAACATATTAAAAAGCAGAGACATTAGTTTGCCAACAAAATTCCATCCAGTCAAAGCTATGGGTTTTCCAGTAATCATGTATGGATGTGTGAGTTGGACCATAAAGAAGGCTGAGTGTTGAGGAATTGAACACTGTCGTGTTGGAGAATACTCTTGAGAGTCCCTTGGACTTCAAGGAGATAAAACCAGTTAATCCTAATGGAAATGAGTCCTGAATATTCATTGGAAGGACTGATGCTGAAGCTGAAACTCCAATACTTTGGCCACCTGATGCGAAGAACTGATGCATTAGAAAAGACCCCGATGCTGGGAAAGATTGAAGGCAGGAGGAGAGGGAGACGATAGAGGATTCAGTGGTTGGATGGCATCATCGACTCACTGAACATTAGTTTGAGCAAGCTCTGGGATATCATGAAGTATAGGGGAGCCTGGCAAGTGCTGTAGTCCATGGGCTCACAAGGAGTTGGACAGGATCGATTGAATGAACAACAACAACTACAACAGTTTGTTGTGATCACATAGCCAAAGGCTTTGGGAGAATCAGTGAAGCAAAATTAGATGCTTTTCTGGAATTCCCTTGCTTTTTCTGTGATCCAATGAATGTTGGCAATTTGATCTGTGCTGCTTCTGCCTTTTCTAAACCCAATTTCTATTTCTGGAAGTTCTCAGTTCATGTATTTTTGAAGTCTGGCTTGAAGGATTTTGAGCATTGCCTTGCTAGTATGTGAAATGAATAGAGTTGTATGGTAGTTTGAACATTCTTTGGCATTGGAATGAAGAATGACCTTTTCCAGTCCTTTGGCCACTGTTGAGTTTTCCAGATATGCTGGCATATTGAGAGCAGCACTTAAAAAGCATATTCTTTTAGAATTTGAAATAGCTCAAGTGAAATTCCATCACCTCCACTAGCTTTGTTCATAGTAATGCTTCTTGTGGCGCACTTAACTTCCACACTCCACAATGTCCGACTCTAGGTGAGTGGCCACCCCACTGTGATTATCCAAGCCATTATACTTTTAAATTTAATCCTTCTGTGTATTCTTGCCACCTTTTCTCAATATATTCTGTTTCTGTTAGGTCCTTGCCATTTCTGTCCTTTATTGTGCCCATCTTTGTATGAAATGTTTCCTTAGTATCTCCAATTTTCTTGAAGAGATCTCTAGTCCTTCCCATTCTTTCCCTCTATTTTTTTGCATTCTTCATTTAAGAAAGACTTCTTATCTTTCCTTGCTGTTCTCTAGATCTCGCATTCAGTTGGTATAGCTTTCCCTTTCTCCTTTGATTTTGCTTCTTTTCTATCCTCAGCTATATTTCTAAAGCCTTCTCAGACAACCACTTTGCATTCTCGCATTTCTTTTTCTTTGGGATGGTTTTGGTCAATGCCTCCTTTACAATGTTATGAACCTTTGTCCATAGATCTTCTGGCACTCTATCAGATCTAATTTCTTGAATCTATTCATCACCTCCATCATATAATTACAACGGATTTGATTTAGGTCACACCTGAATGGCCTAATGGTTTTCCCTACTTTGTTCAATCTGAATGTTGCAGTAAGGAGCTGTTGAGCTGAGCTACAGTCAACTCCAGGTCTTGTTTTTGCAATCTGTGGGGTTTAAAGAGTCAGACATGGCTGAGCGACTGAACAAATCATCTCTTGGACTAGTGAAAAAGGGTGTTTTCTTGTCCAAACTTGGGTAGCCTTTGCCCTACTTCATTTTGTACTCTAAAGCCGAACTTGCCTGTTATTCCAGGTATCTCTTGACTTCCTAATTTTGCATTTTCCCTAAAATTGCATTCTAACTGCAAAAAAAGAAAAAAAAAGAGAGAGAGAGAAAAGAAAAGTACATCTCTTATTGGTGTTAGTTCTAGAAGGTGTTGTATATCTTCATAGAACCGATCAACTTCAGCTTCTTCGGCATCAGTGGTTTGAGTATAGAATTGGATTGCTGTGATGTTGAATGATTTGCCTTGGAAACAGACTAAGATCATTCTGTAATTTATGAGGCTGCACCCAAAACTGCATTTTATACTCTTGTTGACTATGAGGGCCGCTCCATTTCTTCTTTGGGATTCTTGCCCACAGTAGTAGATATAATGTTCACCTGAATTAAATTTGCCCATTCCCATCCATTTTAGTTCACTGATTCCTAAAATGTCAGTGTTCAGTCTTGCCATCTTCTGCTTGACCATGACCAATTTACATCATTTCATGGACCTTAACATTACAGGTTCCTATGTAATATTGTTCTTTACAGTATCAGACTTTACCTTCACAACAAAACATATCCACAGTTGAGCATTGTTTCCACTTTGGCCAGCTGCTTCATTCTTTCTGGAGCTTCATTCTTCCTTACTAATTGCCTCTGCTCTTCCCCATTAGCATATTGGACAACCTTCCAACCTGGGGGAGCTCATCTTATGGTGTCAGATTTTTTGCCTTTTCATACTGTTCGTGGGATTCTAGAGGCAAGAACACTGGAGTGGGTTGCCACTTCCTCCTGCAGTGGACCAGATGATGTCAGAACTCTTCACTATGACCCAACCATATTGGATGACCCTGCATGGCATGGCTCAAAGCTTCAAGAAGTTACACAAGCCACTTGATCATGGTCCTTTTAATGTATTGTTGGATTCTGTTTGCCAACATTTTATGGAGAATTTTGCATTTATATTCATAGTGATATTGGCCTGTACTTTTCTTTTCTTGTGATATCTTTATCTAGTTTTGATATCAGTGTGATCATGGCATCATGAGTTTGGGAATGTTCCTTCCTCTGCAATTTTTTTGGTAAGAGTTTCTGAAGGATAGGTGTTAAGTCTTCTCTAAATAGTTGATATAATTCACTTGTCAAGCCATTCTGTCCTGGAGGGGTTTTTTGGTCTTTTTTGGGGGGAAAATTGTTTACAGTTTTAATTTTACTACTTCTTTTTAGTCTGTTCATATTTTCTGTTTATTCCTTTTTCAGTTGTGGAAGGTTGTATCTTTATAAGAATGTGTCAATTTCTTTTGTGTTCTCCATTTTATTGGCATATAGTTGCTTATAGTATTCTCTCTCAATCCTTTGTATTTTGCAATGTCCATTGTAAATTCTCCTTTTCCTAATATGTTTGATTTGAGCGCTCTCTCTGTTTTTCTTGAATCTGGCTAAAGTTTTATCAGTTTTGTTTATCCTTTCAAAGTATCAGCTTTTAGTTTGATCTATTTTTTTCATCTTTACTTCATTTATTTCTTCTATGATCTTCGTGAATTTTTTTCTTTCTAGTAACTTTGCATTTTGTTCTTTCTCTAGTTGCTTTAGGTGTATGGTTAGCTTGTTTATTTGATTTTTTTTTGTTTGTTTCCTGAGGTAAGATTTTATTGCTATAAACTTTTCTCTGAAAACTGCTTTTGTTGAATACCATAGGTTTTGGGTTATCACGTTTTGTTTTCATTTTTATTTAGTTACTGTATTTCCTCTTTGATTTCCTCATTAATCTATTTGGCTTTTAGTATCACATTATTTAGTCTCCACTTGTGTGTGTGTGTGTGTGTGTGTGTGTGTGTATTACAGTTTAGTTATTTCTAATATGATAGCATCATGGTTGGGAAAGTTGTTTGATATTATTTCAGTTTTCTTAAATTTGCTCATGTTTGACTTGTGGCCCAGCATGTGATCTATACTGGATCGTGTTCCTTGTGACTTGAAAAGAGAGTGTATTCTGCTGTTTTAAGATGGAATGCTCTATAAATATTAATAAATCCCATCATCTAATGTATCATTTAAAGCTTATGTTTTCTTATTGATTTTCTATTTGGATGATCTTCCCACTGATGAAGTCCCCAACTATTATTATGTTACTGTTGATTTACTCTTTTATGGCTGTTACTAATAACATTTATCTTATGTGTTGAGGTGCTCCTATGTTGGGTATGTATATATTTACATTTGTTATATCTTCTTCTTGAATTGATCCTTTGATCATCATGTAATGTCTTTCCTTGTCTCTTGTAATAATCTTTTTTTTAATGTCTATTTTTTTATATGAGAATTGCTACTCCTTCCATTTGAATGCAATAACTTTTTCTGTCCCCTCACTTTTAGTCTGTTTATATCCCTAAATCTGAAGTTGGTCTCTTGAAGGTATCATGTCATGTTTTTGTGTCCTCTTACTAGTCTATGTCTTTTGGTGGGAGCATTTATTTCATTTACATTTAAGGGAACTATTGATATGTATGATCTTTTTGGAATTTTGGTAATTTTTTTGGATTCTTTTTTTTTGTAGGTCTTTTTACTCTTTTGTTCATTTCTCTTTTGATTTGATGACTATCTTCTGTGTTGGGTTTGGATAGTTTTTTCATTTTTGTGTGATTGTAGATTCTATTGTATATTGTTGGTTTGTGTCTCCTGTGAGGTTTTGACATAGCAATCTATACNTTAGGTCTTTTTACTCTTTTGTTCATTTCTCTTTTGATTTGATGACTATCTTCTGTGTTGGGTTTGGATAGTTTTTTCATTTTTGTGTGATTGTAGATTCTATTGTATATTGTTGGTTTGTGTCTCCTGTGAGGTTTTGACATAGCAATCTATACATGTATACATATACACACACGTACAAATATATATGTACATGTATACACACATATACATATATACATATACATATCACACATAAGATTAAGTTATTGGTCCCTTATCTTCCAGTGTGTTTCTAATATCGTGTGTTTCTAATACTCTCCTCTTATGATTACTGGTTTTCATATCATAGTTGTGTATCATTTCCTACCATTGCTGTATGTTTGCCTTTACTAGTGAACTTTTTCCATTTGTAATTTTCTTATTTCTAGTTGTGGCCTTTTCTGTCTAGATAAGTTCCTTTAGGATTTATTGTAAATCTGGTTTGGTGGTTCTAAATTTTCCTAGCTTTGACTTGTCTGTAAAGCTTTTGCTTTTTCCATCAAATCTGAATGAGAGCTTTGCTGGGTAGAGTATTCTTTATTGTAAGTTTTTCCCTTTCATCACTTTAAATATATCATGCCACTCTGTCTGGCCTGCAGAGTTTATGCTGAAAAAAGTTACCTGATAACCTCAAGGTGATTCTTTTGTATGTTATTTTTTACTTTTCCCCTGTTGCTACTGATATTTTCTCTTTGTCTTTAATGCTTTTGAACTGTGGTGTTGGAGAAGACTCTTGAGAATTCCTTGGACTGTGAGAGATCCAACCAGTCCATCCTAAAGGAAACTAGTCCTGAATATTCATTGAAAGGACTGATGTTGAAGCTGATACTCCAACACTTTGGCCACCTGATGTGAAGAGCTGACTCATTTGAAAAGACCCTGATGTTGGGAAAGATTGAAAGCAGGAGGAGAAAGGGATGACAGAGGATGAGATGGTTGGATGGCTTCACTGACTCAATAGACATGAGTTTGAGTAAACTCTGGGAGTTGGTGATGGACAGGGAGTCCTGACATGCTGCAGTCCATGGGGATCCAAAGAGTCTGATATGACTGAGCAACTGAACTAAAGCCTGTTACTTCTTGTGTTTATCCTGTCTGTGATTCTGTGCTTCCTGAACTTGAGTGTTTCCTTTTTGATGTTAGGGAAGTTTTCAGTTATTATCTCTTCAAATATTTTCTTAGGCTCTTTATTTCTTTTTCTGCTACCTTGTATTGCAAGTGTTGGAATATTTAATGTAGTCCAAGGGCCTCTTAGACTGTCCTCATTTCTTTTCATTCTTTTTTTCTTTATTCTCTTCTGTGGCAGTAATTTCCGCCAGTCTTTCTTCCAGCTCACTTACTCATTCTTCTGCTTCATTTGTTCTGTTATTAATTCCTTCTTGTGTATTTTTCACTTCAATTATTGTATTATTCATCTCTGCTTTTTCTTAAAAATCTTCTAGTTCTTTGTTCAGTATTTCTTGTATCTTCTTAGTCTGTGCCTCCATTCTTTTGTCAAGATCTTGGATCATCTTTCCCATCATTATTCTGAATTATTTCTCAAGCAGGTTTCCTTTCTCCACTTTACTTAATATTAACCTTTCCCTTTCTCTGGAACATATTTCTCTGCTGTCTAATTTTGTCTAAATTTCTATGTCTTTGCTAGAAATGGAAAGTTATCTGGGCTTTGTTCTGCAGGCTTCATGATTTCTGCCTCTGTTTTGATCTTACCTTACATTTGGAATTTTGTGAAATTGTACAAATTTTACTTCATAGATTGGGATGTACTCTGCACTGTTTATGACTATTTGTAAAATTATCTTCCTAAGCCACACAGAAAAAAATTTCTTATTCAGAGATATTTAATCTCATAATCTGTATAGCTTGTCAGTCAAAAGCTCTTTAAAAGAAACTGTAACGTATACTAGCTTTTCATTCTAGATGTTTAAACAAGCACTAATTACTATAGTTGAATTGATTACACAGTTATCCTTAATTACTTAAACAATAGTAACCACTATATCAAACTATATCCTTCTGTTGACTTATCAGTAGTAAGAAGAGATAGTCTCTGTCAACAAAAATTAATGTTTTCAACCATTCAGGGGGAAAAAAAAATGATTCTATCTTCTGTTAAGCTGAATTGAATGTAGTTTATTTTAATTGTTCGTTTATATAAGTCCCTTGTTTCTAAGATAATATAACCTCTAAGTGGACTCAATGTTTGCTGTATTTTTATCTGACAGAAATGTTCAGAATAAATGAGAATCTTAATCAAAGATGAAGAGAACAATTGAAAACTTCAGAACTGATATTTATGAGAAGTTTCTGACTTGTGATATTCACCATTCCATTTTCACACTTTTAATCTAACNATAAGTCCCTTGTTTCTAAGATAATATAACCTCTAAGTGGACTCAATGTTTGCTGTATTTTTATCTGACAGAAATGTTCAGAATAAATGAGGATCTTAATCAAAGATGAAGAGAACAATTGAAAACTTCAGAACTGATATTTATGAGAAGTTTCTGACTTGTGATATTCACCATTCCATTTTCACACTTTTAATCTAATCTAATCCTGACTGAAAAATATATAAATTGCATATTTTTGAAGACTAAGTACACTGAAATCAAACAAATGCTTATGGGAAAGGCTAATGTGTGTTTTCTTCCACCAAATAAAGTCATTCACATTTTGTCAGTAACATCTTTTTCACTTTGGGGTTTGTATTTAATTTTTCAGCAAGCTTATTTTTGTGTCATTAATGGGCCACTAGCATGAAGTGAAACCCAGTAATTGGTAGCCTTCTTAAATAAGAGAGATGATGCATTTTAAGGAAACAAATTTGAAAAAATAATTTTGAATTTCTTATTACTTTATGGCTTATAATTTTAAAGGCTTATTTTTAAATATAATTTATCACCAACAAAAATGCTATAAAAATGTTCTTGAAGAATTATTATTATTCATTTAATGCTAATTAGATGAGCAGTGGTCTCTCTGTATTCATTTGGTATATTGCAGATCTTTCAAACATAACTCTCACTTTCTAATATTCTGGTAATTTAACCATGAGTCAATCCATACATTCTTTTTATTTGCTAAAAGAACATAGCTCTTTATCTCCAATAAAATAAGACTAGTTTCATTTACATATCTTGCCATTGGATTTTACTGGTCATAATTATTTTGTTATGCCTAAATTTGAATTTAGGCATAACATTTATTTTGTGGTGATTTGAAATTTCTCATGCAGTGTAACATCCAAGTATATCAATCATTGATCCTAAGGGAAAAATCTTTAATTTTCTTAAAATATAAACCTCATTTCAGTTCAGTTCAGTCGCTCAGTTGTGTCCAACTCTTTGTGACCCCATGAATCGCAGCACACCAGGCCTCCCTGTCCATCACCAACTCCCAGAGTTCACTCAGACTCACGTCCATCGAGTCAGTGATGCCATTCAGCCATCTCATCCTCTGTCGTCCCCTTCTCCTCCTGCCCCCAATCCCTCCCAGCATCAGAGTCTTTTCCAATGAGTCAACTCTTTGCATGAGGTGGCCAAAGTACTGGAGTTTCAGCTTTAGCATCAGTCCTTCCAAAGAAATCCCAGGGCTGATCTCCTTTAGAATGGACTGCTTGGATCTCCTTGCAGTCCAAGGGACTCTCAAGAGTCTTCTCCAACACCACAGTTCAAAAGCATCAATTCTTCGATGCTCAGCCTTCTTCACAGTCCAACTCTCACATCCGTACATGACCACAGGAAAAACAATAGCCTTGACTAGATGGACCTTAGTCGGCAAAGTAATGTCTCTGCTTTTGAATATGCTATCTAGGTTGGTCATAACTTTTCTTCCAAGGAGTAAGCGTCTTTTGATTTCATGGCTGCAGTCACCATCTGCAGTGATTTTGGAGCCCAGAAAAATAAAGTCTGACACTGTTTCCACTGTTTCCCCATCTATTTCCCATGAAGTGATGGGACCGGATGCCATGATCTTCGTTTTTTGAATGTTGAGCTTTAAGCCAACTTTTTCACTCTCCACTTTCATCTTCATCAAGAGGCTTTTTAGTTCCTCTTCACTTTCTGCCATAAGGGTGGTGTCATCTGCATATCTGAGGTTATAAACCTAGTTCATTTAAATAAGAGAGATATGGACTATTAAAAAATTGAAATTGTCTTTAAGACTAAATAATTATTCTCTCTCTGTAGTTACTAAAACCAGGTGGTATCAATTTTCAGAACTTAGTACACTCTCTCTTCTCCTTCAGCAACATATCTAAATGTGTCACTATATTTTATTTTGTGTTTACTCCATAAATTGCCAGAACAGTGAAGACAACAGGCATACACAGGAAGAAGAAAGCCAAAGATATCTCTAACTACCTGAATATCTGAGGCAAAAGGAAGTTATGATTAAGTATGTTTCTCTTATAATGATCAATTCCTACAGAGTCCCTGTTGCCTCAGCTTCCTGACGATCATCGTTTACATTCTGTTACACGTTAGGATTTCCCATTGGGATAATTCACGTTACAGTTACTGAAAGACCTTGTCTGTATCTCTGAGAGTTCTGTGGTTAGAGAATGTTATGAACCTCTCTCTCCATTGATTACTCCCTTTGTGGTCTAAGCTGGAAATTTTTTGAAACTTGAGAATACTTCATTCCACAAACCACAACTGTCATTTAGGTAGAATAAATTGGAACCAGAAAAATGAGCACTGAGATTTTCTTGAATGTATCTCAGAGTCTGGTTCTTAATATGCTTGTTTGTTTCTTTTAATTTTCTGGACCTTAATAACTTGAAATTCATATACCAGTGAAAATATTAGCAGCATAAAGAAATATTGACTGTGATAAGGCAATTGAAAAGCTGGTGTCTTTTTTGTGTAAGAGTATTATATTCCTTGATTATCAATATACTTGGCTTATGTAGTTATCCTGTAGTGTATAAAAAAATCAGAATTCTGTTCTATATCTCCATCCTCTTTAATTGTCAGAGAGAAAGATAGGCTCAAGTTTCAGTTCTTCAAGTTTGAGAACTGTTATGTATTGTTTTTAATTTGAGCTACAGTTCATATTACCTTAAGCAATATTCTTTAAGGATATAAGAGGTTTGAGAGACTACTGGAATGTCTTCCTTGAAACTCTGAAACTTTCTCTATTTCTTTCTCTCCGAAACAAAATCCTTTATCACATTTTTCCAATTAATTATAAAAGTTAAAAATTAAATCTTACTTTTGTCCCTCACATTAATCCTAAGTAGATCAGTTATTTTGTCCATATTAATGGAAGCATAGCACTAGTGTGATTTAATTTCAAACTTTTATAATTATAGCTAAAATTAAATTTTGCCATGGATGAATTGTCCATGTCTTAGATGAAAGCCGACTAGGAGGATTAGCAATTGGACCTCCAGCATGACTTATGTTATCTTTGATAATTAATTAAAATCAATGTGTAGAGGCCTATATTTGGAAATTTAAGGAGTTTCCAAGCAGAGATTTTCAGATTCCCTTACAAGTTTGGTATAAGGGGTTCAAGAGGAAGTAGGACTTGAGGGGGAATACCAAAAGATTATAAAATAGTATGGTGAAACCTCAGTCCTTATTCTGCTTACTGAGTTACACAGGATTAAGTGTACTGCACTGGTGTGTTGTACTGCAGAAATCTCATAAAATTGACAGAAACGATTTTTCTTTTTCTTATGGCTAAACAGTTGAGAAAACACTGTCAGGAGTAAGGAGATTGGATAATTTATTCTTATTTGAGCCTGTATAGAAAATTACAGGAAAATGGGGAGGAGCCTCATTAATATTCAAGAATCTGTCTAAGAAGGCAAATACAAAAACAGACTTCTAGTTAAACCTTAAAACATAAATTAAAACATTCTAATGCCAAAGTAGAGAAAGGTACAAGTAGTTAAAGAGTGTAGATGCCTACTAGCAAAACAGGATATTATTTTAAAAGCAATGCCCGGAGAAAGTTTTTAAAACATTCAAAGAAAAGGATCTTTTAAATTCCCAAAGCAGTAATCAGAGCAAACATTAACAAGTCCAGTGACCTAAGCAACTGAAAGGTTTTCCTGGATTTTTGCTTTTTTATAAAAGCCATTCCAGATCCCAGTGCTTTATATAAAAGTGTTACAGCATTAATAAGTCCAGCAGGGCATCTGTTTTCTGTTCCCTGGCAGCCCTGTTTCCAAGTCCAAGGTTGTACTTAAAATGGCAACTTCACCTTTTTCAGCCAGCTCTGACATGTTCATATGTGTGTCTCCCTTGAATTGACAGAACCTGTAATGTGGGCCAAATGTATTCTCATGCTTTTCACCTCAGCATCTGTCCAGTCTTGTAGTATATCCACATCCTGATTGTATCTTTTCAAAAAGTCATTAATTCGACAAAATTCTTCAGTGAATTAATGATTTTTTGAAAAGATACAATCAGGATATGGATGCACTACAAGACTGGACAGTTGATGTGTGGCAAAATCAATACAATACTGTAAAGTAAAACAAATAATAATAATAAATAAAAGAATTTTAAAAATTATTAACTTGGCTGCATTGGGTCTTAGTTGCAGCACGCAGGTTCTTTCATTGCACAGACTCTCCAGTTGCGGCACGCAGACTAATAGTTGCGATGCCTGGGCTTAGTTGCTTTGTGGAATGTGGGATATTCACTACTCGACCAAGGATTGAACCTTTGTCCCCTGAACTGCAGGGCAAAATTTTAACCACCAGGCCACCAGGGATGTCCCTGATTATATCTCAAAAGAGAATATTTTTGGCACTGATAATGAGAAATTGAATGTTTTTCTTTCATAAGTTAAATAGACTAAGAATGGCAAAAAGTGTATGACTTATGCCTTGCCTATAATCTCATAGTAGTTGTGTTTGTGTGGGGAAGGTATAGGGTAAACCTTTATTTTGCTTATTATATCTTAATACATATTGACTTACTATAGATTTGATGGATTTATTTCCTTCAACTGCTCCCTTAATATTTTCTTAATGTTTAAGTCTGATCATTTGTTTTCAGAGTGGCTGAACCACTCTCTACTACCAGGCAGGCTAGCCTTGAGTTTAACTTGAGAAACAGGTAAAATATAATACATTCAACTTCTAAAGCCAGTATTCTATTAGTTCAGACTTACATTAAGAAGCTTGTCCTGCTCTCTTTTGCCTGAGTTTGTGCTCATGTCCACACTTTCCTTTTTCTCTCAGTTCTGTGACAGTCGTAGCCTCAGCCCACTTCCAGGGCACTGCAATCTCATCCACTTTTCATGCATAGCATTTTATGCCATAGTTCTTCAAAAAGAAATTTTATTTTGAATCACTCTGTAGCCATTCTGTTAATATGTAATGTTGGCATTTAGTAAGCTTTCCAAATATGTTTAGTTCATCTGTACACCTAGACTATAATGTGGAGAACATGCGTTTCTATATCCTGCCCATCTTTCCCTTGTGTTCTCCTGTGATACACTAGGACAGTATCTTTACTGCAGTGGTTGCTCAGTACGTTTTTGTTAATTCATATTTTGGTTGCCACTTCTAAGTAGGAAGATCAAATCTAATTTCTCCTTTATAATGGCTCAAATGTTTTAAACAATTTGATCAGAACTAGCAGATATATGACCAAGGAGAATTGAGGGATTGAAAGCTGAAAAAATATTCTGTTGTGGAGGGTAACTGAGTTAGTGTCTGCTGCTATTTTGTCTGAGTGGATGATGATTCAGTGATCATCTGTCATTCTCAGAAAATAGGTTCATTCATTTTTGTCCTAGAATGTAGTAATAACATAATAGCTTCAATAACATTTTTTCTTCCAAAGAAGAAGCAACATGTTAAAAGCCAAATTCACAGTAGAGATACCATGGCCTTCCATAATTATCATCATCTACAGTATGATCTAAATTATCAATATTAACACTATTAGGCCACTAATAATCAACAGTTCATAGTCACAAATTTCCTTTTACAGAACAGCACGTCAGACATCTGTTAAAACAGCATGTCATTGCCTCTGCATATTTTTATTAACCTCCTTATTGACCTGATATCTGTCTTTTGCTTCCAGACATAACATAAGGAGGCACTCTGAACTCTGTTCTGAGGGTTGCAAGGCTCACTACCCTGTTAGGCAGCAGTGTATGTCTTGAGAACCTGTGCCTATCAGCCAGTTGAATCTCATTTTAGGTTTTATGTCTTATGGTTAGAATTTCACTCAAAAGTGACTGAATGCACTAGAAAAATTACTTTGTTTCTTCTGAGTCTAGCAGAAGCAATAATCTAGAACACTGTAGAAAGGCTATGAATAGCCCCTGAGCTTAACAGCTGTAAATAACAAATGACCAGGCTGGCTGTTATGACAGTGTCCAACCCTGAAAGCCCACAGGCTCTCACATTCTTCATACAGTTTTACTTGGAGCACACATCTTCTTTTCATTTGTAAGACAGCATTGACTTTACGCTTGTCTTTGAGTCCACAATCCCCTTGGTCATACTAACCAGTCAAATGCACTGTCCCAAGTGCTTATTCTTTTTTAGGTTTTTCTCTACCTTTTCCAGAGGTTTCTAAATGCTCTTAGATAGGAATGGATTCTACCATGAAGCTTTCATTTACTTTCAAACTTTAACTCTTATACTTTTGTTGTCAGTAAGGGAGTGTGATAACTATATTTTCAAGTGACCTGTGGAATTTTAAGTATCTGAATAAAATTCCTGAGTAAGAGTATCATTTTTAGCATTCTCTCAGTATATGACCACTCTCTAATGTTTGCCCAGAAATGTATTTAATAAGTGATACCTTTCTGTTATAACTCTGTAACTTCTTCTTTTAACCCACTGAACATTCCCTGAATCCAAAGGGGCATTCATAGGTTTCCCCCGTTATTCAAATTGTATCACAGCTATAGACTAAGTTTATGTCCATGTACCTGACAGTCTCCCTTCTCTCCATTTCCCAGGCAGCTTCTTCCTTTATGAACCGCAGTGTGCCCCCAGATAATGGAAAGTAACAGGTCAGAGTAAAGCCTCCAGACAAAATGTGCAAAGATTTTTGTGGTTTAATGCAATTGTCTACATTCTGCATCCCTAAGACTTATCACAGCTTTGGGATGATGTCAGAAATGAGATGAGACAGAGAAATACTATAAGCTTCCAAATAGAGACACAAAATATTTAGCAGTCATTATCACACTTATTCTGCACCGATAATTATCACTCTTGTTTAGAGAGCTACTGGGAAAAGAAACATCTACTTCATGTCAGGAAGGTGAACATCAGATGTAGGACAAACTTCTGAGTTAAATACAGTGGGAAGGATGGGGGAATATATTATACCTAAAGGCGACAATATCCTCTCTTGGTGAGATAATGTAATCACTTTTTTCTAATCATAGGAATTTGGGCAAGGATATAAAACATTTAATAAGAGAAGGATTTTCTAAATTATATGGCCTTTTAGGAGGAACAAGTTTAATAATAAAAGGAGTGCTAACTTAAAACACTTCTATTTGTATATAGTTTATGAAGTATGATATCACCTGATGTGAAAAATTTCTTGGATTTGGTTCAGTTCAGTTCAGTCGCTCAGTCATGTCTGACTCCTTGCGACCCCGTGAATCGCAGCAGGCCAGGCCTCCCTGTCCATCACCAACTTCCGGAGTTCACCCAAACTCATGTGCATCGAGTCGGTGATGCCATCCAGCCATCTCATCCTCTGTTGTCCTTTTCTCCCTCCTGCCCTCAATCCCTCCCAGCATCAGTCTTTTCCAATGAGTCAACTCTTCACATGAAGTGGCCAAAGTTTTAGAGTTTCAGCCTCAGCATCAGTCCTTCCAATGAACACTCAGGACTGGTCTCCTTTAGGATGGACTCGTTGGATCTCCTTGCAGTCCAAGGGACTCTCAAGAGTCTTCCAATACCACAGTTAAAAAGCTTCAGTTCTTCAGTGCTGAGCTTTCTTCACTGTCCAACTCTCACATCCATACACAACTACTGGAAAAATCATAGCCTTGACTAGATGGACCTTTGTTGGCAGAGTAATGTCTCTGCTTTTCAATATGCTAGGTTGGTCATAACTTTCCTTCCAAGGAGTAAGTGTCTTTTAATTTCATGACTGCAGTCACCATCTGCAGTGATTTAGGAGCCCCCCAAAATAAAATCTGACCCTGTTTCCACTGTTTCCCCATCTATTTCCCATGAAGTGATAGGACCAGAGGCACGTAATACTGACTTCTTTTGAAACTGTCCTATGGGAGAGGGCCTTGTGACTGTTTAAAAAAATACATATGTACTATGCAAGTCTCATCACAACTTAAGAAAGTGAGTACTGCATTTTAAAGAAGATGAAAATTAAGTGGGCGTATGTAGGTAATTCATTTAAGATCACAAAGTTAGTAAGCTGGAGTAAGTTGTTTTCCTCTGTCACCAATGCTTTCCCTTGAGCTAATGCAATCACAGCTTGTGATTTAAAGCTGGCTAACAGCTCTCTGTTTTCAGTTTAACTAGGGTATTAACATATTTTATGTGATTTTTTTGGATTAAAATCTTATAGATAAAACAATACACTTACTTTGGTGCTGACATGGAATTAGAGCTTTTATTTCCTCTGTGCAGTCTAGGAAGTGTTAAGAGACAGGAAGATATTTTCCCATGCACTGTTATTAGGTGCACTGTCTTTGGAGACCAATAAAGTTTTTTATGTTTTCTCCAGAGAAGACATAATGTTGCAGGATTTTCAGTTTGAACCATCCACACACAAAAGAAAAAACAATGGTTTCCATCTGTATAAACTAGATGACAAACAGCTAGAATTATTGGAAACTAGGTACTTCCTAGGTTTAAATCACTAGAAAAGTAAGATTCTGTCAAGTCATGATAAAGTGTCTTTAAAAAAACAAATACATAAAGTGTCTTTAAAAGTAACAAATATAGTAACCTCTGAAGAGAATTATGTTAGAGGAAGCTCAACGAGGTAGAATCCATACAGAACCTGAAATCTTAAACCAGGAATGTATCCTCTGTTGGTTGACAAATACACTAAAAGTTGAGGACAGTTTTTTTTTAAACTTGCTAATCCTATATGATATGAGTGTATATATACATCTCAGTTGTATGGTTTTAGCTGAATTTTTGGCCTTTTTGATTTTTCTCCATATTCTGTCTAGATGGATAATGGGTCTGGCTGTGGGTGTGGGTGGTCCTAAAGGACCTGAGGGTACACACAGGTTTCAGTGATAGATTTAAATGGCCATGCATTTACATTGACCTTACCGTGTTCCTGTTTATCCTGAAGTACACATACCATTTTCCCCTTTTGGTGCCTTGATTAATGACTCTTCACTCCTTTGCTGTAGTTTCTCTTAACTTCCCTGTTGATAAGTATGTTTCAACTGAAAGCAGTGTGTCACCCTAGAGTTCGGGTCACTTCCTGTTGGTCTTAGTTACTTGGAATTGCCAGCCCCATGGGTTTAGCTTTTACAGTGCTACAGATATTTCATCTCGGTGATGTAGTCCCTGTGACTGGGCCTTGTTGTCTATTATTTTAGATTGAGTGGCTTGTGTTTCCCTTTTTGTATGGTACTTGAGTAACACTGTATAACTGCTGACCCTAAAGAAAATGAGATATGCCTCCCACAAGACAAGAACTGAGCACCAAAACTTCTAAATAATGTTTAAATAGAAGTCAGTACACTAACTCTGGCTTGAAAATTTTCGTGTACTTTCTAAGTTCCCAAACTTAATTTTCCTGACATGCCCCCTGTGCCAGTTTCATTGTATTCAGTCTTGAAAACTATATGATTTTTTAAGTACTTTGTCCCTTTTAAGCATTCAGGGGGCACAGACCTAATTTTATCACAGAATTGACACCACTCTAAAAATTTAAAGCTCAAAGCAAAACTCTAGCCTGGCCAGTCAAGTACTTGGTTGCAGCTGTTTTCCTCATGCATAGCAGAAGCATCACATACCTCAGGTAAAGCTTGAGGTTTCTGGTATTTTTTCATAATCTGATAAAATGAAAATGAACTGCAAGGTCCTGTTCCTTGTATTATCAAATGCAGTTTTTGAAGTAACTTGAGAATAACAAAGATGGCCTGCAGTTGCCTGTGGAATGCCTCTCTTGTTCCACCCTGCACCCCTCCCTTTCTTCCCTCTGTGGAGTATGTAAGAAAGCAAATCTCCATTGCGCAATTCGTAACATTTTTTCCCATGATGCAGTCTATCATTATTTGGATGACTAAAAGCTTTAATTATTTACTTTTGGGAGTCCCTGAAACCCATGTCATCACAAATACTGAAGAATTTTCTGGGAAAGGTTTGAAACACTTCCAGTTAAACTCTTGAGTTAATATCTCAAGAAGGAAAAAAAAATAATGTTTCTACCACATATTTTATTAAACTCTTTAGGTCCTTTTACAAGAGAGGAAATACCAATTAACGTATAATTTAGCAGAACAAAATATTATCCCATTTCAACCAGTACCCACTTCCTTGAAGTTTATTCAAGCATTAATAACCATTTAATGCAATTTACACTGAGGTATCCATTACATTAATACAATATATCCATCAGGAAATTAGAGTTTTGTTTCCATGAATTTTGTATTACAAGAAGGTCTTTATAATTTTAATCTGCATTTGATGATGCTTAATTTCAACTCCTCAGTCTCTGTTACCGTGTGAGATGATCAAAATGTTCCTAATGTTAAGATTACAATTCCTTGATTTATTGAGCTGCAAAGCACAAATGATTTGTGAATGTGTATACGTGTGTGTGCACATGTGTGTATATGAGTGAGAGTAGCTTAGTTGGAGTCATGTCCAACTCTCTGCAACTGTAGCCTGCCAGGCTCCTCTGTCCATGAATTTCTCTAGCCAAGAATATTGGAGATTCCCTTCTCCAGGGGATCTTCCTGACCCAGGGATTGAATCTGGGTCTCTTGCATTGCAGGCAGATTCTTTACTATCTGAGCCAGAGAAGACACACACACACACCCCTCATATTTAAGGATTTAGCTGTTTAGATGTGCAGGGTTATCAAGTCTCATTAGCAATGTAAGAATGTGACTATATTTTTGAGAACTGATCATTTACAGTGATCCTTTTAAAGCATGCATATTGTGATGATGTCCATAAAGTAACATCTTTATGATCTGGTGTCCTATACAATGTTTTCAAAGGATGTTATATTGTCTATGTGAACAGCTACATCAGAAGATATGCTGTTTTATGCTTTAGCTCAGGAAGTATCTGATCATGGTACTTTAGTTATTAATATACTTCAATTTGCAAGAAAAAATGTAATCATATGATAACATATGTTAGAATATTAGATATTTATTGGAATTGATAAGTATTTCATTGGATCTTTAAGTGCTTAAAGAGCTAAAAGAAAAAAAATTAATAATAGCAACTTGACTATTTAGTGTCAAGATCAGAGCACAGGGCTATCAGTGTCCAGGTTATAGCATTTCCTACAAACTAGTAAGCTCTTATTTGGACCAAGAATAAACATATACAAATAACAATAGAAGACACAAGACACAAATTCGTGCTTTGGAGTGTCTCTGCTTTTAGGTTGGGAGAACTGAAGGAATAGTCCATCAGACTTCCTGAACCCTTTGCAATATTTCTCCATACCACAGCAGCACAGAAACAAGCTATTGGATTGGTCAAAAACTTTGTTTGGGTTTTTTCGTAACATCTTATGGAAAAACCCTAAAGAACTTTATGGGCCAACCCAATACATTGTCAGTGAATCACTCTGTCTCCATATAGAAAGGTTTGTGAACCCAGGTGAATCATAATTGTCCTCTCAACTAAAATTTGAATCTTTACATGAGGATTTTAAATCTTTTTGCCTAAATATTATAACCTACTATTTGCTTTCTGGTGATCACATAACATTAGCTTAAATGGTGTCTGTGAAGAGAAGAATTTGAAAGTAATTTTCTGGAAGGAAAAATAAGAGAGTGGGGGGAAACTCCTAGAAAAAATAAAAATATGAGGAGGGGACTTATAAAGCCTCGGTAAGTGAATTTCTGAGGTCATAATTTGGTTAACTGAAGAAAAAGTTCGTGTTACTAAGAAGGTCATAAATGTGTTTACATGGAGAAAGTGAGTATAAAGCCAGGCAAGTATTCTACAAATTTCAGCGCTAACCAGATGAAACAATCTGATCTCTTTATCTGTTCCAAATTTGAAACTTTAAGAAGCAGAATAATTTCCTAGTTTGCCTCCCTTCATTTCCTAATTGATTCAGTTCAGGAGGTTACTCATAAACACTGTTCTGAGTGCTAGAAGGCAAACAAGTGTAAAAAAGATAAATGTATTTTCCCGGTGATTTTTAGCTAGTCCATTTGAATAAGTGTTATATGTCCTAAGCTATCTCTTCCTACTCCATCTTTGTTATCTATATGCCTTATAATGAAATAAAGTGACATAATAAACATATGTTGCTTGGCTCTATTCATCTTACTGATCCAACAGTTAGAATAAGGTCTTTAAGGAGTAATGCCCCAGAGAGAAAAGATCAATAGCTTTAAATTCAGTGAGTAGGGCTTCCATCCTCTAGGACAAGTACCAAGGACAGGAGAGAATTAAAGGAAGGCAGCCAAGTATTTGCTTTAGCAGAGAAATGGATCCTTGAATGGACTTCTGATGAAAGGTGAGTCTAATCTCTTTTCATCATTCTTTCCCTACTGGGTCACATTTTCTTTCCTTGCTCTCTCTCTCTTTTTTTTTTTTTTGCTACACTCACATCTAGCTTCAGTTAGATAAGCATAGAATTTCTGTTCTTATTGTTCTTTTTTCTAAATCTGTATTTATCAAAACTATAAGCAGATGTTCATATTCACGCATTCAGTAAACATTTTTAGGCACCTACTATGTGATGAACACTGTGCTTTGTGTTTATATTCTGGCTCTGGCACCTCTTCTTGGTCTCCCATCTGCCTCATGGCTTCCCTCCACCCTGGGGATGTGCTAAGATGCTGATGCTTGATATTCCCCATGTAAACTCCTTGTCCAGACATCCAGGCACTCAGGGGCTGTGCATGACCCAGAACACCCATTTCCAAAATTACTCTTCACACTGCATCAACTTCTCAGTTGTACAGAAGTTAATCTTGAAAGTGAAATTGCTCAGTCATGTCCAACTCTTTGCGACCCACGGACTGCAGCCTACCACGCTCCTCTGTCCATGGGATTTTCCAGGCAATAGTACTGGATTGGATTGCTATTTCCTTGTCCAGGGAATCTTACCAACTAAGGGATTGAACCCGGGTCTTCCGCTGTACAGAAGTTAATCTTAGTGAAGGCTAAAACAACAACAACAAAAACTGTTACTAATTCATTTGAAATAAAGTGTGAATGGCATATAAAAATCCTTATGAAGGATATTTGCATTTAAACATAAAGTGATTGTCTCAAGCCATTTTAATTTTTCATTTTAACTTTTCATTTTATGTTGGAATGTAGCTGATTAGCAATGTTGTGTTTCAGGTGTACAGCAAAGTAATTCACTGATACATGTAACTGTTCTTTTTCAGATTCTCTTCCCATTTAGGTTGTCATTTAATATTGAACAGAGTTTTCTGGGCTAAACAGTGAGTCTTTGTTGATGAATCTTTAATTGATTAATTATCAGAAAGTTTCAGAGAGAATCTGACCTGTCAAATTTGGGCTACCTTTCCTACACTGTGGAGTCTGATCTTTAATATGAGTATAGCAGACAAACTTGACCTACTAAATTAGCCATTTTGTACAGCTACATATAGAATTGACAAATTGATTCCCAACCTACTTGCCTGCCATGGGAATGATCTCAATTTGTTAGGAGGTAATAAAAATAGATACCAGAGTCAGTATCCATAAAGAAAGCAAATACAAACATGCAAATACTGGTCATATTGATAAAAGCATCCTCTCACATGACTCATTTTTAAGAATGTAGTGAACAGCTTGAGTAACTATATACCAGTAACACTCACATTAAAAAAATTGAATATTCTTGTTCATGACTAGTTGAATTTCTTAAGACAAGTATACTGGAACCCAAGACTCTGATGGGGGCAGGAGGAAAAGGGGATGACACAGGATGAGATGGCTGGATGGGCATCCTTGACTCAATGGACATGAGTTTGAGTGAACTCTCGGAGATGGTGATGGACAGGGAGGCCTGGCATGCTGTGATCCATGGAGTCGCAAAGAGTCGGACATGACTGAGTGACTAAACTGAACTGAACTGAATATTCTCTCAGAGCCTAAGAATGCTGACAATTCTGAATTCAATGATGTGCATTCCTCAAGGAAAAATACTAACAATTTTGCATCTACCAATAGAATAAACAGGGAATTGTAGACCAAAACTTGAATCTCCATTTGCCCAAATCAGTGGGGAATCAGTTGATTTTACTAATAGTTTTATAGATGATAAAATTGTCTTTAACAAGTATAAAATGAGAATATTTACCAGTAAAATATTTGTTTTAAGAAACAAAATACATGCAATTTTAGTTTTAAGAGGTAGAAGTACTTAGAGATTTTATGTTTAATTTGACACGGTCTGTTTAGATATAACAGTAAATTTCCAGTTAAAGCTAACATTGAGGCCTCCTTCCTCCATGACCCAAAACATAAGATTACAGATTAAACTATGCGAATTTCAGTTTACCCAAATTAAACAATAAATTATATTCTAAAATAATTAAAAATAGCATTGGTATCATATCTTTTGTAGTAAATTTTATTTTTACTCCAACAAATACTAGTCTCCAAAATTGACTCAACACTTTTTATAACATGTAAAAAAAATCGTTGTTTTATTAATGATATATTAAGTTTACAGTAGTCTAAATAAAGGCCTTCACAATGCACCGTACAATTCTATATTATAATACAGATTACAAAAATTCAGAAACATTCTTGTTATTCTGATATATTTACCTGAGAATTGTGATTTCCACAGTTTTCAAAGTAGAAGACATTATTTAGTAAACATCGATNATGATATATTAAGTTTACAGTAGTCTAAATAAAGGCCTTCACAATGCACCGTACAATTCTATATTATAATACAGATTACAAAAATTCAGAAACATTCTTGTTATTCTGATATATTTACCTGAGAATTGTGATTTCCACAGTTTTCAAAGTAGAAGACATTATTTAGTAAACATCGATGAAAATTAATTTTATAACTATTTAGAGGAGGGTTACTTATATTTTTCTTGAATGGCTATGGCAATGTTTTTATTTCAAACATGTCAACTGATATTAGTTATTTCTATTGCTGTTATGAAGATACATCAATTTCTTTTTATATTTGATATTTAACAAAATACCTACTTTTCCTGAAACTATATGGCACATTCGGAACTTCCTTTGTAACACTCATCACTTTCTTATTTGCATTGGCTAATTTTTTTAAATTGGAGTATAGCTAATTTATAGTGTGTTAGTTTTAGGTGTACAGCAGAGTGATTCAGTTATACATACATTCATTCTTTTCAGATCCTTTTCGCATATAGAAAATATTGAGTAGAGTTCCCTGTGCTATACAGTAGGTCCTTTATAGTT
>SJYA01000370.1:533910-572890 GCA_006410615.1 Neotragus moschatus
GTGTGTGTGTGTGTGTGTGTGTGTGTGTATTACATCTTCCTTATCCACTCCTTGGTTGATGGATATTTAGATTGTTTGCATATCCTGGCTGTTGTAAATAGTGCTACAAATGAACACTGGGGTGTATGTATCTTTTTGAATTATGGTTTTCTTTGGATATGTGTCCAGGAGTGGGATTGCTGGATCATTCTTTTACTTTTTTAGTACTTTATCAACCAAAGGATTTTTGCAGAAATTAAAGCCTATGGCCAGTGATTTGTTATGTAAGTTAGTATTGAAACACCCACATTTGAGTAAATATCAGCAACTTTTTCTGCTAATGATGTATTTATTTGAAACATTGTACATGTCTGACTAAAGTATCTAATATTTTGTTGGAGTGTGATAGCCCCTATAGCAGGCACCTCTGTGCAGGGGGTAAAAAACATCTACTACAAATAAACTGTGTTTCACTGTCCCTTCCCCTGGAAGACTAGATTCTACTTTCTGGTGGAATTTATTTTAGTCTTATAGGGATTATTTCATCTGAAATATGTTCCAGTATTTTACCTGGTGGATCTTTATAGGTAAAGATCCTACAAAGGATCTTGTAGCCTACAAGAATGACCTTTGTAGGTGGCTCTTTTAGAAATGCCACAAGGACCAAGTGCAGGACTAACAAACTACATTAGAATGGTTGGTTTCACATTTGCTGGCTGTTGCTTGTAAGTAATTTTATTCTATGCATGTAATGCTACAATAAATTTTAAATGCATTGAGTAAACTGCAGTTACTCAAATAGAAACTCACTTTCTTATATCATTTTTGAGTTTTCCAGAAGATATTGAAGATTTCCAGGGATTGATTGGATCAATCCTTTCATGTTTATTATACTCTAATATACAAGTGGGCTTAGTCACCTGATGCCCAGTCTTCCTGTCTTCCTTTTCTGTAGATGCTATGGAGGATTCACAAATAATTTTCATCTTGCAGAATAGCCTCCTCTTATATTTCCACATAAGAATGACTTCTCTCTTCCTTAAGAATGTCATTTCTCCCCTCTGTAGATTTTTGGATTTCTCTTTTAGTTGGTTTCGTAAACCATGATTCTCTCATAGTCCCACAACTCCACTTTTATTTTTCAACAATATTTCAGATNATAGCCTCCTCTTATATTTCCACATAAGAATGACTTCTCTCTTCCTTAAGAATGTCATTTCTCCCCTCTGTAGATTTTTGGATTTCTCTTTTAGTTGGTTTCGTAAACCATGATTCTCTCATAGTCCCACAACTCCACTTTTATTTTTCAACAATATTTCAGATGTGGACATATTGTTGTAATAATTGTCTTGATAAATATGATATTGTAAATGAAGATAAGCTTGTAGGTCCAGTAATATTATTTCTTGCAGTTTCTTTCCTTCACCTGTGTAAATCTCAAGATGGCATATGTATCCAGTTTCACTTTTGCTAATCATCCAGACCAAAATTCTGTATTTTGCAAGTTTTCCAGGATTGTAGGTTTTGCATCTGAGTCACCCTTGTCAGTTTATCATTACCTCATCAAGTGATAGCTCTTGTTTGGGTAAATAGATCAACAGAAATTTTGGTAGAAAAAGATCCAAAAAAGGGTAACTTTTGAAATACTGTCTGCAGGAAATGGAATTTTTCAGTCATCCCTAAAGTGAAGAAGTGTCATTATTTGTTCAAAGCTTCTTATCATAATCTTTGGAAAAATAGATGTTTCAAGTAAGGGATCAGTTGACCAATATTCTTTCAAGTGTGACTTTCTTATTGTCCTATAAAAATTATTAATTCAAGAAACATCACATCACCATTGGTTATATCATCCACTTTAAAGCCTTATCATATTTTTATATTATCTTTCATTCTGTTGGTGATGCAAGTTCGTTTGAGAAGTGCCACCTCCAAAAAGTCATTACCAAAAATTAATTCTATTAATTCAGTAACACTTTGTGGGTTATTAAATTCAGTGGTTACATTTGACACACCTGTAAAGCCTTCTAATTTTCATGAAATGTTGTCCTCAATCTACTCTTATGTAGAAGCAAAAGGGCATTCTCCAGTACCATTTTCACTTTTCATATCAGAATCAAATCACTACATTTTTTCTTGTTTTCTTGGTTCAATATTCAGATTGTCTGAATCAGAACTACGTTTTGAAGAACTTTCATCTTCTGAGATGCTAGTGTACATGTCACTCAGACAATCAGAGAGAGGATCTGCATAAAATTCACCAAAAAAATCTTCCTCATCCAAAATTTCACTTGAAAAATTTACAGTAATAGAAATGTGTTTATAATATATGTAGTGTTGGAACAAAAACCTAATGGGGAAAAATTGTGAATGATAACTACAATCACAAATTGTATAATGAACCTGTTGATGAGTTTTAAGCTCTAACAGCTTTGCACAGTGATGTTAATTGTGTCACTTTCTAAAAACGTATTGATCCATCTCTAGTCAGTAACATTTGGGTAACAAAAGACATACTAATATGTCTGTGGTCAACAATGTGTTAAAGAAACTCCTCCATACTGTTCTCAGGAATGGTTGTACCATTTAGATTCCCATCAACAGTGTAGGAGGATTCTCTTTTCTTCGCAGCCTCTCCAGAATTTGCTGTTTGTAGATTTTTTTGATGATGGCCATTCTGATATTTGTCAGCTACCTCATTGTAGTTTTGATTTGCATTTCTCTAATAATTAGTGATGTTGAGTATCTTTTATGTGCTTTTTGGCCATCTGTATGTCTTCTTTGGAGAAATGTCTATTCTGATCTTCCACTTGTTTTTTGATTTTTGATACTTAGGTGCATGATGTGTTTGTATATTTCAGAGATTAATCCCTTGTCGACTGCTTCATTTACAAATATTTTCTCCCAATCCGAGGGCAGTCTTTTCGTTTTGTTTATGCTTTCCTTTGCTGTGCAGAAACTTTTAAGTTTAGTTAAATATCATTTATTTATTTTTGTTTTTATTTTCATTAATCTATGAAGTGAATCATAAAAGATCTTGCTGTAATTTATGTCAGAGTATTCTACATAGGTTTTCCTCTAAGAGTTTTTTTTTTTTTAATTTTTAATTTTTAATTTTTTTCCATCTCAGGTGTACATGAGTTCCCAATCTTGAACCCCCCCTACCTCCCACCCCATATCAACTCTGGATCATCCCCATGCACCAGTCCCAAGCATCCTGTATCCTGTATTGAATATAGACTGATGATTCATTTCTTACATGATAGTATACATGTTTCAGTGCCATTCTCCCAAATCTTCCCACCCTCTCCCTCTTATCTGACCTTACATTTAGGTCTGTAATTCATTTTGAGTTTATTTTTTGTATATGGTATTAGAGGGTATACTAACTTCATTCTTTTACATGTAATTGTCTAATTTTCTAAGCACTAAGACTATTTTCCTCCATTGTATAGTCTTGCCTCATTTGCCATAGATTAATTGGCCATAGGTGTGGGTTTATTTCTGGACTTTCAATCTAGTTTCATTGATCTGTACATCTGTTTTTGTGCCAGTACCATACTGATTTGATGAAGTAACTTTATGGTATAGTCTGAAGTCATGAACCCTGATTCCTCCAGCTCCCTTTTTCTTTCTTAGGAATGCTTTGGCTACTTGGGGTCCATAGTGATTACATACAAGTTTTAAATTTTCTTTTCTAGTTCTGTGAAAAATGCCATAGTTAATTTGATAGTAATTACATAGAATCTGTAGATTGCCTTGGGTAGTATAGTCATTTAGACAGTTTTGGCTCTTCCAATCCAAGAACATGCTATATCCATCCATCTGTTTGTGTCTTTGAATTCTTCATCAGCATCTTATAATTTTCATGGTTTAAGTCTTTTGTCTGCTTAGATAGGTTTACTCCTAGGCATTTTATTCTTTATGATGTGATGGTAAATGGGATTATATTCCTAATTTCTGATCATTTATTGTTCAGTTCAGGCGCTCAGTCACATCCGACTCTTTGCGACCCCATGAATCGCAGCATGCCAGGCCTCCCTGTCCATCACAATTGTTAGTGTATAGAAATGAAATAGATCTATGTATTAATTTTGTATCCTGCAACCTTGCAAAACTCATTGATGAATTTTTGGATTTTCTATGTATAGTATCATGCCATCTTCAAGCAGTTAGTTTTACTCTTTGTTTTCTAACTTGGGTTCCTTTTCTTTCTTATTCTTCTCTGATTGCCATAACAAGGACGTCTAGAACTATATTGAATAAAAGTGGCAAGAGTAGACATCCTTGTCTTGTTCCTCCTCTTACAGGAAATGCTTTCAGCTTTTCACTGTTGAGAATGATGTTAGCTGTGGGTTTGTTATATGTGGCCTTTATTATCTTGAGGTAAATCCCTTCTATGCTCACTTTCTGGGGAATTTCTTTCTTTCTTCTTCTTTTTTTTTAATCATAACTGGATGTGAATTTGGTCAAAACCTTTTTATGCATCTATTGAGATGATCATATGCTTTTTATTTTTTCAATTTGTTAATGTGGTTTATCACTTGAATGATTAGCAGATATTGAAAAATCATTTCATCCTGATTAAATCCCACTTAATCATAGTATATGGCCCTTTTACATGCTGTTGGATTTGGTGTGCTAGTATTTTGTTTAGGATTTTGCATCAATGTTCATCAATGACACTGGTTTGTAATTTTCTTTTTTTGTGGTATCTTTGTCTGGTCTTGGGATGAGGGTAATGGTAGCCTCATTGAATGAGCTTGAGAGTATTCCTTCCTCTGTAGTTATTTTGGAAGAGTTTCTGAAGGATAGGTGTTGACTGTTTTCTAAATGTTTCATAGAATTTCCCTGTGAAGCCATATGGTCCTGGACTTTTGCTTGTTGAAAGTTTTATAATCACTGTTTCAGTTGCAGTACTTGTGATTGGTCAGTTCATATTTTCTATTTTTTATTTCCTCCTGGTTCAATCTTGAGAGAGTGTATCTTTCTAAGAATCCTCCCATTGATTCTAGGCTGTCCATTTTATTGGCGTATAGTTGCATGTAGTAAGTACTCTCTTATGATCCTTTGTATTTCTATGATGTTCATTGTGATTTCTCCTTTTCATTTCTAAGTTTATTGATTTGAGTCCTCTCCCTGTTTTTCTTGATGATAAAGGTTTATCAGTTTTATTCTCTCAAATACCAGATTGTAGTTAAATCTTTTCTATTTTCTTCGTTTCTGTCTCATTTATTTCTAGCCTGATCTTTGTGATCTGTTCCCGTCTACTTACTTTTGGCTTTGTTTTTCCTTCATGTATTTGCTTTAGATGTAAGGGTACATTGTTTATTTGGGGGTTTTCTTATATCCTGAGGTCAGATTGTATTGCTATAAACTTCTTTTAGAACTGACTTTGCCGTGTCCAGTAGGTTTTGGATTGTTGTGTTTTAGTTGTCATTTGTCTCTAGGCTTTTTTTTTTTTTTTTTTTATTTTCCCTTTATTCAGTGATCCATTCGTTATTTGGTAACATATTGTTTAGCTTCCACATGTTTGGATTTTTTACAGTTTTTTTTTTCTGTAGTTTTCTATATTTCTTATAGTGTTATGGTGGAAAATGATGTTTGATATGATTTCAATTTCCTTAAATTTACTGAGGATTGATTTATGGCCCAAGATGTGCTCTATCTGGGAAAATGTTCCATGTGTACTTGAGACGTAAGTGTATTCTGCACTTTTCAAATGGAATGTTCCAAAATATCAATTAAGCCCATCTTGTCTAATATGTCATTTAAGGCTTGTGTTTCCTTAGTGATTTTCTATCTGGATGATTTATCCATTGGTGTAAGTGTGGTGTTAAAACCCTCACTATTATTGTGTTCCTGTTGATTTCTCCTTTTATGGATGTTAGCATTTGTCTTATATAATAAGGTGTTCCTATGTTGGGCACATATGTATATTCGACTTATATCTTCTTCTTAGATTCATCATTATATAATGTCCTCCATGTTTGTTGTAACACTGTTTAAAGTCTATTTTGTTTGATAATGAATATTGTTAATCTGGCTAACTTTTGATTTGCATTTGCATGTAATAGCTTCTTCCATCCCCTCACTTTCTGTTTATATCTGAAGTGGATCTCTTGTAGACAGCTGCTGCTGCTGCTAAGTCACTTCAGTCGTGTCCGACTCTGTGCAACCCCATAGACAGCAGTCCACAAGGCTCCCCCGTCCCTGGGATTCTCCAGGCAAGAACACTGGAGTGGGTTGCCATTTCCTTTTCCAATGCATGAAAGTGAAAAGTGAAAGTGAAGTCGTTCAGTTGTGTCTGACTTCGCGACCCCATGGACTGCAGTCTACCAGCCTCTGCCCATGGGATTTTCCAGGCAAGAGTACTGGAGTGGGGTGCCATCACCTTCTCCCTTGTAGACAGCATATGGGTCTTATTTTTATATCCATTCAGCCAGTCTGTTTTTGCTTGGGGCATTTAATCCATTATATTTAAGGTAATTATTGATATTTATGCTCTTAGTACCATTTTCTTAATTGCTTTGATTTGGTTTTGTAGGGTTTTTTTTTAAATTCCTCTTTTGTTCACTTCTTATGATTTCATAAATATTTTTAGTGTTGTGTTTTGCTTTTTGGTTTGGATTGTTTTGCTTTTTTCTGTGTATCTATTGTAGATTTTTGTTTTGCATTTTCCCATGAGGTTTTGATACAGTGTGTGTGTGTGTATGTGTATACACAGACATATATAAAACTAGTGTTAATCACTCAGTTGTGTCTGATTCTTTGCAACCTTATGGACTGCAATCTGCTTGACTCCTCTGTCCATAAAATTCTNGTTTTGCTTTTTTCTGTGTATCTATTGTAGATTTTTGTTTTGCATTTTCCCATGAGGTTTTGATACAGTGTGTGTGTGTGTATGTGTATACACAGACATATATAAAACTAGTGTTAATCACTCAGTTGTGTCTGATTCTTTGCAACCTTATGGACTGCAATCTGCTTGACTCCTCTGTCCATAAAATTCTCTAGGCAAGAATACTGAAATGTATAGCCATTCCCTTCTCCAGGGGATCTTCCCAACCCAAAGATGAATCCTGGGTCTCCTGCATTACAGGCGAATCTGTATGTATGTATGTGTGTATGTATGTATAGACACATACATACATGTGTATGTATGTGTGTATATATATATGCAGGTAGATTCTTATGTATATACACATGCATATATATATATATATAAGATTATTTAAATTTGGTGACCTCTCATTTCCAATGCATTTTCAATATCCTGCATTTGCAGTCTCCTCACAATTGGTAGTTTTGATATCATATTTGTGTTTGGATAAGTTCCTACTTTTACTCAATATTTGCTTTTACATGTGAGCTTTTCCATTCGTAATTATCTTGTTTCTAGTTGTGATCATTTCTTTTCCACCTAGGGAAGTTCCTTTAGCATTTTTTGCAGAGCTGATCTGGTGATGCTAAATTTTCTTACCTTTTGCTTATTTGTAATGCTTTTGATATCAGCACTGATTCTGAATGAGAAACTTGCTGGGTAGAGCTTTCCTGATCATAGATTCTTCCCTTTTGTCACTTTAAATATATTGTGCCATTCCCTTCTGGCCTGCAGACTTTCTACTGAAAAATTTAGTTGATAACCTTATGGGAATTCCCTTGTATGTTATGTATTGCTTTCAATATTTTCTCTGTCTTTAGTATTTTCAATTTGATTAACATATGTCTCTGTGTTATTCCTTGTGTTCATCCTGTCTGGGACTCTCTGCACTTTCTGGACTTATATTGCCTATCTCCTCTCCATTTACATTTTTTTGTGGGTTTTTAACCTTGTTTCTTCCTCTGGAACACACTTATCTTTCATCTCATTTTTTCTCACTTTCTATATTTGCAGTGTCCTATCTGCAGGCTTCAGGATAGTAGCTCCTCTTGCTTTCGGTGTCTGCCCCTGGTGGGAGAGCTTAGTCCTGGGGCTTGTGCAGGCTACCTTGTTGGAAGTACTGGTGCCTACCCACTGTCTCATTGTTTATTTGCCATAAATGTAAAATACCTTTTTTAGTAGGTTCTAGTCTTTTTTTTTTTTTTTTTTGCAGTGGTGATTCAGCAGTTAGTTGTGATTTTGATTTTTTCATGAGACGAGATGAGCTCAAGTCCTTCTCCTCCACCATCTTGTCTAAAATTGAAGGGCTGCTTTTAATTTGGATGCTTACTGCTTCTTTCCTCAGTGTGTGCTGGCTGTGATCCCCTTGATATGGAATGTGCAGGTGTGACAGCCTCTGTGCTCCCAGGATGGCAGTGGCAGCACTTGCTCGCAGGTCTCTAAGGGGCAGCTAAGGCCCACACGCTGCTGAACCAGCGCGGGCAGTGCTTTGTGCCTGCTCATGGGTCTCTTGATAGTAGTGGCCCATGCCTACCTCTGGAGCCAACGATAGCTCCTGTAAGCAGTGTCATTTTCATGAGAGTGCTTACAGGAAATGGACCTCTTACATCCCACCTCTCTTCACGTGCCCCACAATAATAACGCCTTGGCTCTCTAGTAGGTTTCTTCTGAGTTCACTTTCAGTTGCCATAATACAGCTTCTTCAGTCTGTCTCCACACAGTGAACCCCAGTCTTCTCCCTGGGTCTGACCTCAGAAGGCTGAACCTTTAGCATGCAGCTATACCGATACCAATGAGTGGGAATTGCAGTGCAGCGGTGCCATCCTACATCGTGGGTTACTCTCCATTTTGCCTTCTGCAAACTAGTTGCTGTACTATCCTTCTAGGCCCTGAAGCTCCCTCTCTGTCCAGGATGATCTCCCTGCTGCTAACGTGACTTGGCAGGATGCAGGAACTTTTCCTCCTCCATAGCACGCTCTCTGGAGTGCAAGTCCAGTCCTGATACATCTTTTTCTTTTTCCTTTTGTCCTACCTAGTTACATGGAGGTTTCCTTGTCCTTTAGGAAGACTTCGGTCTTCTGCCAGCATTCAGTAGATGTTCTATGTGAACTGGTCCACTTGTACATGTATTTTTAGTGTTTTTGTAGAGAAGGCAAACTCCACATTCTACTTCTCTGCCATCTTGATTGTGGGCCTAATTGACTCAGGTATTAAGTCATTTTTACAAAATAACTTATTTATTTAAGTATAGTTGATTACACTGTGTGCCAATTTGTGCTACACAGCAAAGTGACTCAGTTATACAAATATACATATATCTATATATCTATATGTATGTATACATATATATTCTTTTCCATTATAGTTTATCTCAGGAGATTTTATATAATTCCCTGTGGTATGAAGTAGGATCTTGTTGTTTATCCATTCTAAATGTGATAATTTGCATCTACCTACCCCAAACAATCTGTCCACTCCTCTCTTTCACTCCTCCCTCTTGGCAACCACATTTCTGATATCTGTAGGTCTGTTTCAGTTCTTTAGGTAGATTCATTGTGCCATATTTTAGATTCCACATATAAGTGATATCACATGGTATTTGCCTTTCTCTTTCTTACTTCACTTTGTAAAATAATCTTTAGTTGCATCCATGATGCTCCAAATGGCATTGTTTCATTCTTTCTTATGGTTGGGGAGTAGTCCATTGTATATATGGACCCCATCTGCTTTATCCATTCACCTGTCAATGGACATTTAGGTTGCTTACATGTCCTGCCTGTTGTAGATAGTGCTACTCTGAACATAGAGATACATGCCTCTTTTTAATTAAAGTTTATATGGGCATATGCCCAGGAGTGGAATTGCTGGATCATATAGTAGTTCTATTTTTAGTTTTCTGAGGGCCCTCCATAATTTATCCATACTGGCAAGAACTTACATTCCTACCAACAGTGTAAGATGTTCCATTTTCTCTACACTCTCTCCAGCATTTGTTATTTGTAGAGTATATAATGATGGCTATTCTGACCGGCTTAAATTGAACAAAGTAGGGAAAACCATTAGACCATACAGGTATGACCTAAATCAAATTCTTTATGATTATACAGTGGAAGTGACAAATAGATTTAAGGGACTAGATCTGATAGAGTGCCTGATCAACTATGGACAGACATTCATGACATTGTATAGGAGAGAGGAATCAAGACTATCCCCAAGAAAAAGAAATACAAAAAAGCAAACTGGCTATCGGAGGAGGCCTTACAAATATCTGTGAAAAGAAGAGAAGTGAAAAGTAAGGGAGAAAAGGAAAGATACACCCATTTGGATGCAGAGTTCCAAAGAATAGCAAGGAGAGATAAGAAAGCCTTCCTCAGTGATCAGTGCAAAAAAGAGAGGAAAACAATAGAATGAGAAAGACTAGAGATCTCTTCAAGAAAATTAGAGACATGAAGGGAAAATTTCATGCAAAGGTGAGTTCAGTAAAGGACAGAAATGGAATGAATTTAAAAGAAGCAGAAGATATTAAGAAGAGGTGGCAAGAATACACAGAAGAACTATACAAAAAAAAAATCTTCATGACCCACATAATCACGATGGTGTGATCTCTCACCTAAAGCCAGACATCCTGGAATGTTGAGTCCAGTGGGCCTTAGGAAGCATCACTGCAAAGAAAGCTAGTGGAGGTGATGGAATTCCAGTTGAGCTATTTCAAATCCTAAAAGATGATACTGTGAAAGTTCTGGACTCAGTATGCCAGCAAATTTGGAAAACTCAGCAGTGGCCACAGGGCTGGAAGAGGTTTTCATTTCAATCCCAATGAAAGACAATGTCAAAGAATGCTCAAACCAACACAAATTGCACACATCTCACAAGCTAGTAAAGTAATGCTCAAAATTCTCCAAGCCAGGATTCAATAATACGTGAACCGTGAACTTCCAGATGTTCAAGCTGGTTTTAGAAAAGGCAGAGGAACCAGAGATCAAATTGCCAACATCCGCTGGATCATGGAAAAAGCAAGAGAGTTCTAGAAAAACATCTATTTCTGCTTTATTGACTATGCCAAAGACTCTGACTGTGTGAATCACCATAAACTGTGGAAAATTCCTTAAGAAATGGGAATACCAAACCACCTGACCTGGGTCTTAAGAAATCTGTATTCAGGTCAGGAAAAAACAGTTAGAACTAGACATGGAACAACAGACTGGTTCCAGATAGGAAAAGGAGTTCGTCAAGGCTGTAAATTGTCACTCTGCTTATTTAACTTATATGCAGAGTACAACATGAGAAACACTGGGCTGGATGAAACACAAGCTGGAATCAAGATAGCCAGGAGAAATATCAATAACCTCAGATATGCAGATGACACAATCTTTATGGCAGAAAGCAAAGAAGAACTAAATAAGCTCTTGATGAAAGTGAAAGAGGAAAGTGAGAAAATTGGCTTAAAGTTCAACCTTCAGAAAACTAAGATCATAGCATCCAGTCCCATCACTTCATGGCAAATAGATGGGGAAACAGTGGCTGACTTTATTTTGGGGGGGCTCCATAATCACTGCAGATGGTAACTGCAGCCATGAAATTAAAGGACACTTATTTCTTGGAAGAAAAATTATGACCAACCTAGACAGCATATTAAAAAGCAGAGATATTACTTTGGCAACAAAGATCCATTTAGTCAAGGCTATGGCTATGGTTTTTCCAGTAGTTATGTATAGATGTGAAAATTGGACTATAAAGAAAGCTGGGTGCCAAAGAATGATGCTTTTGAACTATGGTGTTGGAGAAGACACTTGAGAGTCCCTTGGACTGCAAGGAGATCAAACCACTTCATCCTAAAGGAGATCAGTCCTGAATATTCATTGGAAGGATCGATGTTGAAGCTGAAACTCCAATACTTGGGCCACCTGATGTGAAGAGCTGAATCATTTGTAATCCTGATGTTGGGAAAGATTGAAGATGGGAGGAGAAGAGGACGACAGAGGATGAGGTGGTTGGATGGCATCATGGACTCAACTCATCACAGACACATCACTCATCCAGGAGTCAGTGATGGACAGGGAGGCCTGGCATACTACAGTCCATGTGGTTGCAAAGAGTCAGACTCGAATGAGAGTCTGAACTGAATTGATCTGACCAGTGTGAGTTGATATCTCATACTTTTGATTTGCATTTCTCTAATAATTAGTGATAAATATCTTTTCATGTCTAGTGACCAAGTATATGTGTTCTTTGGCGAAATGTCTATTAATAAATTCTGCCAAGTTTTCAATTGAATTTGTTTTTTGTTGCATTACATGAGCTGTTTCTATATTTTAGAAATTAAGCCTTATCCATCAGAACATTTGCAAATATTTTCTCCCATTCTGTAGGTTCTCTCTCTCTCTCTCTTTTTAATGATTCCCTTTGCTGTGCAAAAGCTTGTAAGTTTGATTATGTCCCGTTAGTTTATTTTTGTTTTTTATTTTGATTGCCTTGGGAGACTGACCTAAGAAAACATTGGTATGATTTATGTCAGAGAATGTTTTGCTTATGTTCTCTTCCAGGAATTTTATGGTGTCATGTCTTGTATTTACATTTTGAAGCTATTTTGAGTATTTTTAATGCATGATGTGAGGGAGTGTCCTAACTTCTTTGCTTTACATGCAGCCGTCCAACTTTACCAGCCAGTACCACTTGCTGAAGAGACTGTCTTTTTTCCACTGTGTATTCTTGACTTCTTTGCTGAAATTTAAATGACTGTAAGTGTGTGCATTTATTTCTGGGCTAGTTATTCTGTTATGTTGATCTGTATGTCTGTTTTTGTACCAATACTACACTGTTTTTATTACCATAGCTTTGTAGTGTTGTCTGCAGTATAAAAAGGTTATGCTTCCTGCTTTGTTGTTTTTCTTCAGGATTGCTTTGGCAATTATGAGTCTTTTATTGTTACATTTAATTTTAGAATATTTGATCTAGTTCTGTGAAATATATTATGGGTAATTTGATAGGGATCACATTGGCTCTGTAGATTCCTTTGGGTAGTATGACCATTCACAATACTAATTCTTTCAATACAAAAGCATGGGCTCTCTTTCCCTTTCTTTGCTACTGCTGCTGCTAAGTCACTTCAGTCATGTCCAACTCTGTGCAACCCCATGGACTGCAGCCTACCAGGCTCCTCCATCCATGGAATTTTCCAGGCAGGAGTACTGGAGTGGGTTGCCATTGCCTTCTCTGACTTCTTTGAATCTTCTTTAATGTTCCTTTAATCTTCCTTTATTAATGTTTTTGTTTTTTTCATTTTTTATTTATTTTAATTGGAGGTTAATTACTTTACAATATTGTATTGGTTTTGCTATACGTCATCATGAATGTGCTACAAGTATACACATGTTCCTCATCCTGAACACCCTTCCCTCCTCCCTCCCCGTACCATCCCTCTTGGTCATCGCAGTGCACAAGCCCCAAGCATCCAGTATCATGCATCAAACCTAGACTGGCAATTTGTTTCATATATGATATTATACATGTTTCAGTGCCATTCTCCCAAATCATCCCACCCTCTCCCTCTCCCACAGAGTCCAAAAGACTGTTCTATACATCTGTGTCTCTCTTGCTTTCTCGCATACAGGGTTATCGTTACCATCTTTCTAAATTCCATATATATGTGTTAGTATACTGTATTGGCAGAGAAGGAAATGGCACCCCACTCCAGTGCTCTTGCCTGGCAAATCCCATGTATGGAGGAGCCTGGTAGGCTGCAGTCCATGAGGTTGCTGGGAGTCGGACATGACTGAGCGACTTCACTTTCACTTTTCACTTTCATGCATTGGAGAAGGAAATGGCAACCCACTTCAGTGTTCTTGCCTGGAGAATCACAGGGAAGGGGGAGCCTGGTGAGCTGCTGTCTATGGGACTGAAGCGACTTAGCAGCAGCAGCAGCATACTGTATTGATGTTTTTCTTTCTGGCTTACTTCACTCTGTATAATAGGCTCCAGTTTCATCCACCTCATTAGAGCTGATTCAAATGTATTCTTTTTAATGGCTAATACTCCATTGTGTATATGTACCACAGCTTTCTTATTCATTCATCTGCTGACATCTAGGTTTCTTCCATGTCCAGTTCCCAGCATGTAAATCTTTCATTTCCTCAGTCAGGTTTATTCCTAAGTATTTAATTTTTGCCACAATTTTAAGGATTTTTTTTTTTACATTTCCTTTCTGATATTTCATTGTTAGTATAAAGTATTGTAACCAATTTCTGAGTGTTAATCTTGTATCCTACTACTTTTCTGAATTCATTTACTAGATCTGATCTAATAGTTTTTATCCTGCTACTTTGCTGAATTAATTTATTAGACCTAACAGTTTTCATGTGGAATTTTTAGAGTTTTCTATATATAGTATCATGCCATCTGCCTATAATGACAATTTTACCTTTTCCTTTCCAATATGTATAACTTTTATTATATTCAATATGAGTTTTTCATAAGTGGCTTTATTATATCGAGATACATTCCCTCTATCTCCCTCAATATCTAACTCTTTGGTAAGAGTTCTTATCATGAATGGATATAGAATTTTGTCAAATGATTTTTCTGCACCTATTGAGATGATCATGTGGTTTTGACTTTTGCATATGTGGTTTATTCATTGATTGATTTGCATATAATTTTTTTTTCTCTGAATGTTTAAACTGTATCCAGAATTGTGGATGATACTACCAGCAAATTAACCCACAATATATGAAAGATATTATTATTATAATATCCAATTTCCAGGTTTCAAAGATAGAACTTCAGAGATATAAATAGCTTAACCTGTTTATAGTCTTATAAAATGCATAATATAAAGATCCATATCTGTATCAAACCAATTCTACAGCTTGTGTGCTTTCTATTAAGCCATACCAACTTGGATAACTTGATGGCTGTGGCTATGGAAAGTTAGGTCCTGTCTTTATTCTAATACATTTTTTATTCAGTGTAAATCATGAGTGCATATACAAGCAAGTTTTTCTTTATGAAATTGCAAATATAAAAACACTAATGCAGAATATATTTTCTATCACTGGAAATCATTTTGAACATCTGTTCAGTTCAGTCGTGTCCAACTCTATGTGACCCCCATGGAATGGGGCACACAGGGCTTCCTCTTCCAATACCAACTCACAGAGATAGCACGAACTCATGTCCTGAGAGTCAGTGATGCATTCCAACCATCCCATCCACTGNTTTTTTTTTTACATTTCCTTTCTGATATTTCATTGTTAGTATAAAGTATTGTAACCAATTTCTGAGTGTTAATCTTGTATCCTACTACTTTTCTGAATTCATTTACTAGATCTGATCTAATAGTTTTTATCCTGCTACTTTGCTGAATTAATTTATTAGACCTAACAGTTTTCATGTGGAATTTTTAGAGTTTTCTATATATAGTATCATGCCATCTGCCTATAATGACAATTTTACCTTTTCCTTTCCAATATGTATAACTTTTATTATATTCAATATGAGTTTTTCATAAGTGGCTTTATTATATCGAGATACATTCCCTCTATCTCCCTCAATATCTAACTCTTTGGTAAGAGTTCTTATCATGAATGGATATAGAATTTTGTCAAATGATTTTTCTGCACCTATTGAGATGATCATGTGGTTTTGACTTTTGCATATGTGGTTTATTCATTGATTGATTTGCATATAATTTTTTTTTCTCTGAATGTTTAAACTGTATCCAGAATTGTGGATGATACTACCAGCAAATTAACCCACAATATATGAAAGATATTATTATTATAATATCCAATTTCCAGGTTTCAAAGATAGAACTTCAGAGATATAAATAGCTTAACCTGTTTATAGTCTTATAAAATGCATAATATAAAGATCCATATCTGTATCAAACCAATTCTACAGCTTGTGTGCTTTCTATTAAGCCATACCAACTTGGATAACTTGATGGCTGTGGCTATGGAAAGTTAGGTCCTGTCTTTATTCTAATACATTTTTTATTCAGTGTAAATCATGAGTGCATATACAAGCAAGTTTTTCTTTATGAAATTGCAAATATAAAAACACTAATGCAGAATATATTTTCTATCACTGGAAATCATTTTGAACATCTGTTCAGTTCAGTCGTGTCCAACTCTATGTGACCCCCATGGAATGGGGCACACAGGGCTTCCTCTTCCAATACCAACTCACAGAGATAGCACGAACTCATGTCCTGAGAGTCAGTGATGCATTCCAACCATCCCATCCACTGTCATCCCCTTCTCTTGCTTTCAGTCTTTCCCAGCATGAGGGTCTTTTCCAATGAGTGAGTTCATCATATTAGGTGGCCAAAATATTGGAGCTTCAATTTCAGCATCAGTTCTTCCAGTGAATACTCAGGACTGATTTCCTTTAGGATTGGTTGGATCTCCCTGCAGTCCAAGGGACTCTCAAGAGTTTTCTCGAATACCACAGTTCAAAAGCATCATTTCTTTGGCACTCAGCTTTCTTTATGGTCCAAATCTCACATACATACATGACTACTACAACAACCATAGATTTGACTATGGGGACCTTTATTGGAAAGGTAATATCTCTGTTTTTTAGTATGCCATCTTGCTGTCTAGGTTGGTAATAACTTTTCTTTCAAGGAGTAAGCATCTTTTAGTTTCATGGCTGCAGTCACCATCTACAGTGATTTTGGAGCCCAAAAAATAAAGTCTGGCACTGTATCCACTGTTTCCCCATCTATTTCCCATGAAGGAATGGGACCGGATGCCATGATCTTCGTTTTCTGAATGTTGGGCTTTAAGCCAACTTTTTCACTCTCCTCTTTCACTTTCATCAAGAGGCTTTTTAGTTCCTCTTCACTTTCTGCCATAAGGGTGATGTCATCTGCATATCTGAAGTTATTGATATTTCTCCCAGCAATCTNGTTTCTTGACTTCCTACTTTTGCATTCCAGTCCCCTATAATGAAAAGGATATCTTTTTTGTGTGTTAGTCCAAGGGCAAACTTGCCTGTTATTCCAGGTATCTCTTAACTTCCTACTTTTGCATTCCAGTACCCTATCATGAAAAGGATATCTTTTTTTGGTGTGTGTTCTAAAAGGTTTGTAGGTCATCATAGAACTGTTCAACTTCAGCTTCTTCAGCATTAGTGGTTGGGACATAGACTTAGATAACTGTAATATTTAATAGTTTGCCTTGGAAACGAACAGTGATCATTCTGTTGTTTTTTAGATTTCACCCAAGTACTTGCCATCTCCTGTTTGACCACTTCCAATTTGTCTTGACTCATGGACTGAACATTCCTGCTTTTTATGCAAAAGTGTTCTTTACCTTATCGTACTTTACTTGCATTACTTTCTTTGCTTTGGCTCAATCTCTTCACTCTTTCTGTAGCTATTTTTCCACTCTTTTCCAGTAGCAAATTGGGCACCTACCAACCTGGGGAGGTCATCTTTCAGTGTTATATCTTTTTGCCTTTTCTTATGTTCATGGAGTTCTCAAGGGAAGAATATTTAAGTGGTTTGCCATTCCCTTCTCCAGTGTACCATGTTTTGTCAGAACTCCCCAGTGTGACCCATCCGTTTTGGGTGGCCCTACATGGCATGGCTCCTAGTTTCAATGAGTTAGTCAAGGCTGTGATTCATGTGATAAGTTTCATTAGTTTTCAGTAATTGCAGTTTCCATTCTGTCTGCCCTCTGATGGATAAGATTAAGAGGCTTGTGGAAGTCTCTTGATGGGAGGGATTGGTAGTGGGTGAATCTGGGTCTGGCTCTGATTGGCAAGGCCATGCTCAATAAATCTTTAATCCAATTTTCTGTTGCTTGGTGGGGCTGTGTTCCCTCCCTGTAGTTTGGCCTGAGGCCAAACTATGGTGGGTTAAAAGGACTTATGCCAGGACTGTTGTATTCAATGCTAGTGACCCCAATGCAGCCACTGTTGACCCATGTCTCTGCCGGAGACTCCCAGACACTCACAGGCAAGTCTGGCTTAGTTTCTTATGGGATTACTACTCCTTTCTCCTGGTTCCTGGTGAACACAAATGTTTTGTTTGTGCCGTTCAAGAGTCTGTTTCCTTAGTCCTATGGAAGTTCTGTAATTAAATCCCACTGACCTTCAAAGTCAAATTACCTGCATGTTCTCAGTCCCTTTGCTGGATCCCCAGGTTGGAAAATCTGTTGTGGGCCCTAGAACTTTTGCAACAGTGTGAGAACATCTTTGGTGTAACTGTTCTTCAGTTTGTGGTTTGTCTGCTCGGTGGCTCTATGGTGGGGTTCATACGCTGCACCTCCCAGGTCCACTGCAGCTAGAAGCCCTGTCCCCTGGGCAGGCCACTGATGATCCGTGCCTCCACAGGAGATGCTCAGACACTTGAATGTAGGTCTGGCTCAGTCACTTGTGGGATCCCTGGGGACTGTGCACACAAAGTTTTGTCTGAGCCCTCTGAGAATCTCTGGTGAGTATGTTGTTTGATTCTAAACTCAGTATTGCCCCTCCAGCTATCTTGTTGGGGCTTCTCCTTTGCCCTTGGACCTGGCGTATCTTTTTTGATGGGATCCAACACTCTCCTGTCAATGGTTGTTCAGCAGTTAGCTGCAATTTTGGAGTTCTCACTGGAGAAGATGAGCACATGTCCTTCTACTCCTCCATCTTCAGTCAGATCCATTTTTAATATAGGTGTTAGGATTTATGCTTTTTAATGAAAATATTACTGAGAGGAGGTTTATGATTTTCTAGAACATTCTTTAGTAAATGATTATTTATTATTTAGTAAATGAGTCAGTGCCTATCTTCTGATTATGTTTATTGATGATAAAGAATTTAGGTGAAACAATTCTGATGAAAAGATTATCATAACTCACAGTGGCCAGGTATAGATCATTTTGTAATATGTCTAGCTTGAAAATGACCATCTGTGGCAAAAACAATTGCCCTCCTGATTTGATGGAAGCAAGCATGTTAAGTGGAAAAATAATCTTAGCAATGCAGAGATACTATCTATTCATACTTTCCCTGCTCTTTCATCAAGTGTGCATTTGTTCTGTAGGCTTTAGAAACTTTTACTAGTTACCTTTACTACTTACACACCTCACCACCTTTTCAGTGCATTTTAAAATTGTGCTCTTAATATGTGTATCTCATTATTGTTCTCTGATTCCTAGTTCTTGTTTCAACTAGTTAATAAGTTCCTAGGGGACATAGGCTCTGCCTTATCTATGTTAATCCAGAGTAGACCACAGTCTCCACAGTGCTGAACAAAACACATGCCACTAGTATTTATCTAATAAAAAAGATTTCTAGCCCTAGTGAAACCTGTGGGCATATGGACTCTCTGGTGCACTTTAGTGAGAATATAAATTGACACAACCTTTCTGGAGGGTAATTTTTATTAAGTATCAAAATATAAATGTCCAAGCCTTTCAATTTAGAGATGCTTCCCTGGAAAACTTCTTAGCGCTTGTGCATCATTTTCCCCTTACCACCACCCCTATTTACCATGTCACCATATTTTCAGTTGGCTAACTCCTGTTATAGTTCCTATATCTCCACCTCAAAGCAATATCCTATGAAAAGCTCCTCCTGTTCTTAAAAATATTAAATGCCTTATTTTGGATTACCAGAGACCCCAGCATATCTCCAACTAGCTTTTATTTACACAAATGTTGTATCCTTATGCTCAAGAATGTCTGCCAAATTGTATATACTTAGTAAGTGTCCATTAAATAGACTGAGTGAATGAATGAATAAATTGCTGTGTTTGGACCCATAATGTTGACATTGTTTGTAAGCATTTAAAAATTACATCATTAAAATTTACCAGCTACCATAACAATATTTTTTCATAGTAGAATGTCCTCATTTCATTAAATAATTATTAAAACACAAAAGCAAAGGGAAACTTAATTTTATATTCTCTTTCTATAGTTCCTGCTTTTAAGAATGATCTACAAGCTAACTGTAAGCCTCCTCTCAGAAAGTATGATATGGAGCTCTATTAAATAGAAGGTATACACATCTGGGCACTCCATTAGGGAGAATTTTAGAAACTGAGAATGAACTACCCTGTAAGCTCTAAATTTGTTATATTCATATTCTATTATAGTCCAAATTAGCTTGAATTTATTCCTCAAGAACAGTGTATAGTAGCATGATCAAGGAAAGATTTCTCTTGGACCATTCCAGCAAAAAAATAAATTCTATCCCTTTTTTATCTTAGTAAAAATCCTATAATAACTAGTTCTTACATAAATATGCAGTAAAGATAAGGGAGGAAATCAGCTATATAAGAGGAAGTTCATTTTGTCCATTCAATTTGCTATACATATTGAAAAAGGATCAGTTATTTCCATTTTTGCATAAAAGGAATCCAAGATTCGATGTTGCAGTACATTAGTCTGTCAGTCCTCATATACACATGTACATTTATGCATAGTTTTCAAGCAAAAAATTATACTCATTTCATCTAATCATTAGCCAATAAATTTAAATGACTTTAGATATATCCAAACTCTTAGTATTCATTTCATGCAACAACCTCAGTTTAGTCGCTTANATAAAAGGAATCCAAGATTCGATGTTGCAGTACATTAGTCTGTCAGTCCTCATATACACATGTACATTTATGCATAGTTTTCAAGCAAAAAATTATACTCATTTCATCTAATCATTAGCCAATAAATTTAAATGACTTTAGATATATCCAAACTCTTAGTATTCATTTCATGCAACAACCTCAGTTTAGTCGCTTAGTCATGTCCAACTCTTTGCAACCCCATGGACTGCAGCATGCCAGGCTTCCCTGTCCATCACCAACTCCTGGAGTTTACTCAAACTCATGTCCATTGAATTGGTGATGCCATCCAACCATTTCATTGTCTGCTGACCCCTTCTCCTCCCGCCTTTAATTTTTCCCAACATCAGGGTCTTTGCAAATGAGTCAGCTCTTCACACCAGGTGGCCAAAGTATTGGAGTTTCAGCTTCAACATCAGTCCCTCCAACGAACATTCAGGACTGATTTCCTTTAGGATGGACTGGTTGGATCTCCTTGCAGTCCAAGGGACTCTCAAGAGTCTTCTCCGACACCACAGTTCAAAAGCATCAATTCTTCAGTGCTAAGCTTTCTTTATGCAACAACCTAAATACACAAAAATGAATTGCAGAAAGAATTTTTGTATGTCTTCTGTAAGGACTGAACATAAGCACCTGACAGAGCCAGCAGTAGAAATTACCTCTTTTCACTCAGCCCAAGATTCCCAGCCCCCTTCAAATCACCTCCTATTTCAATCTGTGTATTACTTTAAATTGTTGTTAATGACATTTTGGACCCTAAACTGTAAACATCAACCTGGCAATTACTTATCCTTGAATTCATTCTCCAAAAAGCTCATAAGTTGAAAAATAACATTTTACAATTTTTATTATATCTATTTGCCAAAAGTAGCACACAACAGTAGCACACACACACACACACACACACACACACACACACACACACACACACACACAGAACTAAACCAAACCCAGGAACCATTCTTGTCTTAAAGAAAGAAAACTAAAAAAATACATCAGTGATTTGGCAGGCAAATATTTCTTATAATTCTCTCATGCCATATCCTCCCCCCCACCTCCCGGTGAGATTAATTGTATGACAAATGACATGGGATGGCCTTATGAAATTTCGTCTGGAGCAATTTTTACTGCTAATGGAAATTATAAATAATATGTGCCTTTCGTCAACTGCATTCTTCCGTAATCTAATTGTATCAAGCTAATGAGACCTGGGTTAGGAAATGTTCTGAGGTTCCCATGCCCTAGGTCAGGGAATGCTGAAAACATCTCTGAGCAGATGTGTTCAGTCTCACACGGATGGCAGCTGGAGCACTTGGTCACTCCACAGAGCGCTGGCTGTGTGGGGGCCTGAGCACTCGACCTTGTTCCTAGAGGTAAAGATCTTTTCTGTTGGTTAGCTGCAAAACCAAGGAGAGAAGGACGGCAGAAGGAAATAAAAGTCTTTTCTTTACCCTCTGTCCTCCTACCTTTTTTTTCATTAATGGTGTAGAAGTTTCTCTTCCTTTTCTTCGCAGTGAAAATGGCTTTAAATGATGCCTTTTCAGAAACTAGCACATTTGTTAGTTTCCGCCTGTGTTGAAGGTGGCCAGAGGGCCAGGGAAGGGTTGCATGAGAATGAAAACACCTCTTTTCACCATTTCTCCAAATCAATATTGTTTACTCCACATTTACAAAGGTTGATGCGATACCACTCCAGGCTGTTATAGACTTAAGCTGCTTCAAAGATGATTTTATATTATGGTTGGATGAGAGACGTTTAAATAAAAAATTCTAACATACTCCAAAAATGGCATATTCTATGACCATTCCCTCCCAACCTTGCAGTTAGGAACTGGGTGACAGAGCTGATATATAATTACCTATGTCCTCTGATGATGTCCTGAAAGGGCAAGATGACCTTAGAAGTCTATTGTAATATTTTGGTCAATCTCCAAAACCTAAGGAAGGAGATTTGTTTCCGCTCAGTTACTCATAAGTTTTAGAAAAGAAAAAAAAATTGTCCATTTTAGTGCAGCTGGAAAATTATTTTATCTTTGTCTATTTTTTAACCAAAGTTCAATGAACCCCACTCCCCAATTCTTCCCCAATTCCATAAACCATGTGAGAACACACATACACACACACACACACACACACGCACACACACAATCTGTGCTTCCCATTTTCCCTTGACCCAAGGGACCACTGATTCCACAGCATCACACCACAAAAGAATTGTTCTCTCAGAGAGCCTTCTGAGGTTTCATTTAGGATGTTTCAAATGTCCCAAGAATGAGGCGGCTCACTGGTTTTCCAAGGATGCGATCAGTTCTCACGGTGAGCATTTTCCCCTCTCATGTTTTACTCGGATGCCGTCCTATTAGTCCTTCGTGCTGTCCCTTTGCATCCTGCCGAAGGATTCTTCCTCTCCTGAGGCGTTTACATCTTTCACATACTTGAAGACTCTTATCATGCTCCTCTTAACAATCACTTAGCCAAAATATACATTACTCTGTGCTCTTTTAATCTTTCCACATAAATCAAGGCCTTGGTCTCCTAATCATTTTGTTGTTCTTCTATGAAGTCACTCCAATTTGGCTTTGTGTTCTGACATGACAAAAATGGAAGACAGATTTCCCTGTTTATACTCAATTCTGTCATGTTGAGACACCATCACCTTCTGCTTCTTAATACGAAGCTCTTTTATATGCCAACGAACTCAACACTCCTCTCATACTGCTGGATTATGTAGCTGTTACATCCTTTTCTCCCTAGAGATCTAATCTGGTGGGAACCTTGAAGTGATTTATGATGTTATTTTTGAACAATAATGGTAGTAGAAATTACACTTCTTTTGATAAAGACAGCAGAGGCAGGCCTCCATGTCCCCACCCCATATTTCCCTAGCATTTATTGGATCTATGGATTTTTCACATTTTTCCAAGGAGTTTCCATTAAGAATAAAACCACACATGGAAATTCCTAGGCCTCAAAAGGAAAGATTTTAGAAGAGGAAAGCAGAAGTTTATAATGAAATACCTCTTACAACTTTACCAAATATGCTTTGATATAGGCACAGAATCAAAAGTAGTTTATTTTAAAAGCCCTAGCTAAATTTCAGAAACAAAACCAAATGAAACTTGAATACTTACGAAGTTCTTTGGAGGCATTTTCTTGCAAAAGTGTATCAGATTGCTGCTTTTAACTTTGTGTCATTCAGTGATAATCCTACAGCTTCCTGATTGGCTACGGTATTTGGAACTGACTGGCCTTTGAATCACTCCTTATGCTGAAGGCGGGTGTGGATGTTAATCCTTGGGTTATTAACACTTTATATATGTTAGTTCAGAGATCTGGGGTGTGCCTGTGTTTGCACTGCCAACATGCATAGCATTTCTTGGAAATTCAGAGGTTTTGTTTTCTGAAGGTTTGATTTGAAATATTTTCCACCCAAGCATTTTCACTCTCACTCAGAGTAATCACTTTTTTGGAATTTGGTTTTATTTTAATTCTTCTTTTCTGAACTCATTGATTAGCTGCGATATGTACCAGCTGGAAAGTCAGAAGACGAGGTATGAGGTTTGTTTAATAGATCTCTGGAGATGATATATTGGGTAAAATAAGTGTATCGCCCTTTAATATCCATATTAATCCTGATTCCTAATCTTTATCTACAAGAATATTTTCATTCTTATGGAATTTATAGGCTCCCAATTTGATTCTCCTGATAAATCTAAAACTTTTCTTTTCTATTTACATTAGAACACTGAGTAAATTATCTTTCTCATCTTCAGCATTTGACCTTTGAGGTAGCTCAGCTGGTAAAGAATCTACCTACAAGGCAAGAGACCCCGGTTTGATTACTGGGTTGGGAAGATCCCCTGGAGAAGGGATAGGCTACCCACTCCTGTATGCTTGGGCTTCCCTAGTGGCTCGGATGGTAAAGAATCTGCCTGCAATGTGGGAAATGTGGGTTCAGTCCCTGGGTTGGAAAGATCCCCTGGAGGAAGGCATGGCAGCCCACTCCAGTATTCTTGCCTGGAGAATGTTATGGACAGTGGAGCTTGGCAGCTACAGTCCATGGGGTTGCAAAGAGTCACTACTAAGCACAGATAGTTCTTAGGTCATCATTCAGTTCAGTTGCTCAGTTGTATCCGACTCTTTGGACTGCATGGACTGCAGCACACTAGGCTTTCCTATCCATCACCAACTCCCGGATCCTATTCAAATTCATGTCCATCACGTCAGTGATGCCATCAGCCATTTCATCCTCTGTTGTCCCCTTCTCCTCCAACCTTCAATCTTTCCCAGCATCAGGGTCTTTTCCAATGAATCAGTTCTTTGCATCAGGTGGCCAAAGTATTGGAGTTTCAGCTTCAGCATCAGTCCTTCCTAGGTCATCATACCTTTAATCAAAATGTTTTAGGTAAGGAAAAGAATTTATATGTGTATATATATATATGTATATATATATATGTATGTACAAATGTATTCCTTAGTTTTATACTTTCTTATATATGTTTCTGTATATCTGAATATATATATATACATATATATACACACACATAATCTTATTTTTGTAACTCATATGTATGTATATTAATGTTTAATTATTTCTCACTAGAATATATGTTCAAAAGCATAAGAGTACAAATTTTTGCCGATTTTGTCCATCACTTCTCAAAAAAACAAATTACTGGGAAATCGGTCTATTGAAAAAAAAATTAAAGTAGTCAAACACATTAGAGAAAATATTGATCTTGGAATTTTCACTGGCTTTTTTTTTTTTTTTTTATCATGTAGATCAGTTTTATAACACCAAAGGAAATAATACCAAAAAAAGAAATCAAATAAAACCTCAAATCTTCCTTGCAGCAAGATAGAAAACCCAAGGATTTAGTTCCTAAGGCAGTGTTTCCTGCCATCAAGCCTTTGCAGTTGCTATTTGCTGTTCCTTCTACATGAGATGTTCTTCCCTCAGGTATATGCATGGCTCATCACTTTTGCTTCCATCACATTTTTTTAAATCCTCCTTTCTTCCTCTTTTGACCAATCAGTCTAAAATCGCAGCGTTCATTCAAGGACTTTCTATCTACCCTCTGTGCTTCATTTCTTTTCCCTATCATTTATTAACATTGAACATGCCAGATGTTTCACATTTTCATCCTGTTTCCCCCCCCATCTCTTCTGCTGAAATATAAATCTGTAAAGGCAAGCATTCTTGTCTCATTGTCATATCTTCAGAAACTGCAGTAGGTATTGTTACATCTTCAGCCTAAATGTAGGCATTTAATGAATGAATAAATATTAAAATTCCAACAGAACCAAAGTAGAAAGTATCTTGGAGTTTATTATAGTAAACTGATATTTGAAATATACCTTCCTAATAAATCAAAATTCAAAATGAGGTAAATGTAATTGAAATAGCAGGGTTGAATTAATGTGTAATATAATGGCACCCCACTCCAGTACTCTTGCCTGGAAAATCCCATGGATGGAGGAGCCTTGTGGGCTACAGTCCATGGGGTCGCTGAGTCGGACACGACTGAACAACTTCACTTTCACTTTTCACTTTCATGCATTGGAGAAAGAAATGGCAACCCACTCCAGTGTTCTTGCCTGGAGAATCGCAGGGACAGGGAAGCCTGGTGGGCTGCCATCTATGGGGTCACACAGAGTCGGACACGATTGAAGTGACTTAGCAGCAGCAGCAGGAAATTTTTATGTCCCATTTATGTTTGCATACATAAACATGCACACACATATATTCAACTTGCAAATATATCATTAACTTCTAAGTGATGTTGTATTAGAGACATGCAGTTTACCCTTAACGTCATCTCCATCAAGGTTCTATAAGATATAAAATAGAGAAGAGTACTGGTTTAATTTGGACTTCCCTGGTGGCTCAGACGGTAAAGCATCTGTCTACAATGCTGGAGACCTGGGTTCTATCCCTGGGTCGGGAAGATCCCCTGGAGAAGGAAATGTCAATCCACTCCAGTACTATTGCCTGGAAAATCCCATGGACAGAAGAGCCTGGTAAGCTATAGTCCACGGGGTCGCAAAGAGTCAGACATGACTGAGCAACTTCACTTTCACTGGTTTCTCCAGGCAAGACCTTTCATAAAAGTAGTGTTTTCCAAATTCTCCCTGTGCTTCAAGGAGTAAATGAACTCATGTTTCTTCCATAAAACCACTGCCAATTGTTCTAGTCCATACACATCACTCCCATTTTTACATTTGTTTCTAGTTTAATAGTTTTTGAGAATTGTCTTGTGTCAGGTACCACCCTAGTGCTGGAAAGACACAGCTAAGGAGATAATGTCATGAGATAGTCTTGTTTAATCCAATTTTGCCATGATCATTAAAAAAATATAAAAAAATCTCACCTCCAACTCACTTCCTCTGTTTTTTTTTTTTTTTCGTCTTGCACATACTACTATCCAACCACATATTTCACTTATTTATCCTATTTGCTGGTATCTCTTCTACTAGTATGGAAAGACTGCAACTCCATAGCGTAGAGGACAAAGTTAGGCACACAGGAAGTACTCTGCCTTTCTTTGACATCATCTAGGACTGCAAGAAGATAACAACCAGTCCATTCTGAAGGAGATAAGCCCTGGGAGTTCTTTGGAAGGAATGATGCTAAAGCTGAAACTCCAGTACGCTGGCCACCTCATGCAAAGGGTTGACTCACTGGAAAACACTCTGACACTGGGAGGGACTGGGGGCAGGAGGAGAAGAGGACGACAGAGGATGAGATGGCTGGATGGCATCACTGACTCAATGGACGTGAGTCTGAGTGTACTCAGGGAGTTGGTGATGGACAGGGAGGCCTGGCATGCTGCAATTCATGGAGTCACAAAGTGTCGGACACGACTGAGCGACTGAACTGAACTGAAGAAAATAATAAGTGGATTCCTGTATCTGTTTGAATCCATTAAAAAACAAAAAGCAAACCATTCTGAGGAGCTAAAACAAAGGAAATTAAAGGCTGGTTATTTGTTATATCAGGATTTGGTAGAGGCTGCATAGGCAACCAGGGTAAGAGTAAAGCCACTCAGATTTTATTGGACCAAAAACAGTGATTTTCTGATCATGAGGAAGAAATTTCTGTAGGCTTACAGTTTTACAGGAAAATTAACAGGAAGTGATGTTGATGAATCAAATTGTTTCCTATGGCTACACTTTATAATTTATTATTATTTATTTTTAATATATTGAAACACTTATTATGTTCCCAGGAGACATAAGAGACATGGTTTCAATCTCTGGGAGGATCCTCTGGAGAGGGACATGGCTACCCATTCCAATATTCTTACCTGGAGAATCTCCATGGACAGGGGAGCCTGATGGGCTACAGTGCATAGGGTCACAAGAGTTGGACATGACTAAAGTGACTTAGCATGCACACACTATGTATAGTATCATGTCATCTGCAAACAGTGACAGTTTTTCTTTTCCCAAAATTTAGATTTCTTGTTCTCTTTTATTGGAATATAGTTTATTTATAATGATGTGTTTCAACTGTACAGCAAAGTGAATCAGCTATGTGAGTGAAAGTCACTCAGTCTTGTCCAACTCTTTGTAGCCTCATGGACTGTAGCCCACCAGGCTTCTCTATCCATGGAATTTTCCAGCCTAGAATACTGGAGTGGGAAGCCATTTCCTATTCCAAGGGATCTTCCCAACCCAGGGATCGAACCCCAGGTCTCCCACATTGCAGGTGGATTCTTTTTTTAATTTATTTATTTTAATTGGAGGCTAATTACTTTACAGTATTGTATTGGCTTTATCATCTGAGCCACCAGGGAATCAGCTATATGTATACACATATTCCCTCTATTGTGGATTACCTTCCCATCCAGGTCACCAGAGAACATTGAGTAGAGTTCCCAGAGCTGTACTGTAGGTTCTCATTAGTAATCTGTTGGGTCAACCAAATGTTCATTTTGCTTTTTCTTTAACACCTTATGGAAAAACCCAAGTGAACTTTTTGGCCAACCCAATATTTTGCCTATAGTATCAATGGTATATATATGGCAATCCAATCTCTGAATTCATCCCACCCCACACAGTTCCCCTTTGGTGTCCATCCATGTGGTCTCTACTTCTGTGTCTCTATTTCTGCTTTGCAAATAAGATCATCTGTACCATTTTTCTAGATTCCACATATATGCATCAATTCTATATTTCTCTGACTTACTTCACTCTGTATGACCACCTCTAGTTCCATCCACATCGCTATGAATAACTCAGTTTTCTTTCATATTATGGCTGAGTAACATCCCATTGCTCATGGGTACCACATCTTCTTTACCCATTCCTTTGTTGATGGATAATTAGATTCCTTCCATGTCCTGGCCTTTGGAAATAGTACTGCAATGACTACTGAGTTTGGTCGTCGGTTGGATTGTGGTTGGATTGTGGTTTTCTCTGTGTATATGCCCAGTAGCGAGATTACTGGGTCTTATAGTAGTTCTATTTTTAGACTTTTAAAGAACCTCCATACTGTTCTCCATAGTGACAGTATAGAGTTACATTGCCACCAACTGGGCAAGAGGGTTCCCTTTTCTCCACACCCTCTCCAGTACTTACTGTTTATGGACTTCTTGATGATGGCCATTCTCACTGGTATGAGGCAACATCTCATTATGGTTTTGACTGGATTTTTTTATTATTTTTAATATTGAACTGCATGAGCTGTTTATATATTTTGGCTATTCTCTCTCTATTTTAAATTTAGTTGTTTACTTTTGGCTCTGATGAATCTTCATTGCTGCATGGGCTTTTTCTAGTTGTGGTGCCTTAGGTTTCTCACTGCAGTGACTTCTCTTGTTGTGGAACATAGTCTCTGCAGTGCAAGGTCAGGGTTGTGGAGCATAGGATTAGTTGCCCCATGGTGTTGAACCCATGGCCCCTGCACTGGCAAACAGATTCTTAACCACTGGAGCACCAGGAAAATCCTGGATATTAATTCTTGAAGGTTGCTTCATTTGTAACTATTTTCTCCCCTTTGGTGGTTTGCTTTGTTTATGGTTTCCTTTGCTGTGCAAAAGCTTTTAAGTTTAATTAGATCTCATTTGTTTATTTTTGTTTTTATTTACTTCATATGAGGAGGTGGATCAAAAAAGATCTTACAATTTATATCAGAGTGTTCTGCCTATGTTTCCTTCTAAGAGTTTTATAGTATCCTCCCTTACATTTAGGTTTTTGATCCATTTTGAGATTATTTTTGTGTATGATGTTAGAGAATGTCCTGATTTTCATGTTTTTTTTAACCAGAGGAAAACAACTTTTCTTTTTTTAGGTGACAAATCTATAATATAAAGAAAAGATAAGATACCATTTCTTAATAATTCACTTGCTACGTGTGCAATATGGAACATTTGAGTAGAAAATGATAACTGCCCCTTCACTCTCTTTAAGTGTCCAAGAATCTCTATGCACTGAGGGGCAGTTAGTACAATCAGGGAATTATTGAGAATAGAACATTCTATGGGATTTTAAAGTATATTAATGACATTCCAATACATTGTCTTCTTAGGTAAGAGGAAAAATGTTTTCCTCTCACTTCTGGAGTAAATTGAGAGTTATTTTTAAAGTTCTCTCCATATTTAATTCTGAGAAAATAGACTCAACATTTTAGATTCAAAGTAAAGAAGGATGAAAGAAAAGAAAATAAAAGGGAAGGAAGAAGAGAAGGGAAAGATGAAGTCGGAAGAAAATGAAACTGGAGGCTGGGAAGTTAGGCTATAAGAAGGGGGAATGAGGAAGAGAAAGAGATGAAATAAGTAAGGAAAAATCTTTAAATAAAAAGTGACTAATAAATCAAAGATCAGATTTCACCTTAACATTACAACAAATACAAATCTTATTGTAAACATCATATTGCCTTTGTTCCTTTTAGGAAGTCTTGATTTGAAGATCTGGCAGATTCTGATTAAGAAGACTATTTTATTCAAAATTTTCTTTGGCTTTACACTATTAGCCAATATAGCCAGTACGAAGGCTGTTTATTTGAAAAAACCCCTAAAAAAGTCATTGTGGTAGTAACTCTAAGGATGCTATTGAGACCTTTATTAACTACATTAGAACATACTACTTTTATGAAAACCTACTGAAGGAATTTCTTGACTTTGCAATAACAAGGTAAGATATATATTTTTTTTTCTTTTTCTTAAAATATACTAAATCATATAAGTAATGATATCACCTTTCTTTTTGTTCTTTCTTTTTGTAGCTGTCCAGTTTTCCCAATATCATTTATTGGAGAGACTGTATTTTCTCCATTGTATAGTCTTGTCTACTTTGCCATAGATTAATTGACCATAAGTTCATGGGTTTATTTTTGAGATTTCTATCCTGATCAATATTTCTGCTTTTCTGCCAGTATCATACTGATTTGATGACTGTAGACATGTAGTATGTGAGCATGATTCCTCCAGCTCTGTTCTTTGTTAAATTTTAAGATTTTTGTTCTAGTTCTGTTAAAAAAAAAAAGAAAGAAAGAAAGAAAGAAATGCCATTGGTAATTCAATAGGGATTGCATTGAATCTGTAGATTGCCTTGGGTAGTATAGTCAATTTGACAATACTGATTTTTCCAGTTGAAGAACATGGTATAGCTTTCCATCTGTTTGTGCCATCTTCAATTTCTTTTATCAGCATCTTACATTTTTCAGTGTACAAGTCTTTTGCCTCTTTAGGTAACTTTATTACTAGGTATTTTATTCTTTTTGATGTGACAATAAATGGAATTTTTTTCCTTAATTTCCTTTTCTGAACCTATTGTTAGTGTATAGAAATGCAATAGATTTCTATATTAATTTTGTATCTTGCAAATTTACAAAATTCATTGAGCAAATCTAGTGTTTTTCTGGTAGCATCTTTTGGGGATTTTTTATGTATATTATCATAATCTGCAAACAGTGACAATTTAATTTCTTTCCCAATTTGGATTTATTTTATTTTTCTTCTTATTGCTGTCACTAGGACTTTCAGATCTATGTGGAATAAAAGTGGCAAGGGTTGACACTTGTCTTCTTTGTGATCTTAGAGGAAATGTTTTCAACTTTTCACCATCGAGTATGATGTTAGTTGTGTTTGTCATGTATGGCCTTTATTGAGTTGAGATATGTTCCTTCCCTGTTTGTCCACTTTCTGGAGGATGTTTATCATAAATGGGTGTTAAATTTTGTCAAAAGCTCTATGCATTTCTGCACCATTTCATTAATGTCCTTTGTAACTTCTTTTCTATTTTCAATTTTATTGACTTGAGCCCTCTGTCTTTTTTCTTGATGAGTCTAGCTAAAGGTTTGTCAATTTTGTTTGCTTTTCAAAGAACCAGCTTGAGTTTCACTGATTTTTTTTCCCATTGTTATCTTTGTCTCTACATCTTTTATTATTGCCCGGATCTTTACCATTTCTTTCCTTATACTGACTTTGGGTTTTGTTTTTCTTCTTCCTCTAGTTGCTTTAGATGTAAGAATAGATTGTTTGAGGTAACAAACAAAAAATAGATTGTTTGATTGCTATAAACTTCTCTACTAGAATAGCTTACACTAATAAATACCTGCCAGAACTGCTGCCACTAGTATCTTTGTCCCCAGAATGAGCCACAGCTATCTCCACAGGAGATCCTACAATACTGGAAAGTAGTATACAGCCTCTCATGACGTCCCTGCTTTTACTCCTGGGTCCTAGTGCACATGAGACCTTGTGTGTGACCTCCAAAAGTGGAGTTTCTGTTTCTCCAAGTCTGATGGAAATCCTGCAGTCAAACCCTGCTAGCCTTCAAATTCAGATTCCCTGGGGGCTCCTCTTCCCATTACCAGACCCCCAGGCTGGGAAGCCTTTTGCTGGGTTCAGACCAATGAGTCCTGTTGGAGGACTTCTTTGGTATAATTATTTTCCAGTTTGTCGGTCACCTAAACAATGGATATGGGACTTGATTTTTTTGCTACCATTTGACCCAACAATCCTACTCCTGGGCACTTATCTAGAGATAACTGTAATTTGAAGACTATGCACCCAATGTTCATTGCACTGCTGTTTACAATAGCCAGCACAGGGAAACAACCTAAATATCCATCAGCAGAGGAATGGACAAAGAAGCTGCGGTACATATATGCAAGGGAATATTACTAAGCCATAAAATGAGACAATGCCATTTGCAGCAACATAGATGGACCTAGAAATTCTTGTACTAAATGAAGTCAGTCTGACAGTGCAAGACATATCATGTGATATCTCTCATATGTGGAATATAATTTGAAAAAATGATAAAACTTAACTTACTTACAAAATAGAAACAGATGTTCAATTATCAAAAACAAACTTTTGGTTACCAGAGGGGAAATTTGGGGGAGTGAATAAATCAGGATCTTGGGATGAATATACAACACCACTATATATAAGATAGATGGCCAATAAGGACCTATTTTATGGCACAGATAACTCTACTCAATGATCTATGATGACCTATATGAGAAAAGTTTCTAAAAAAGAATGAATGTATGCATGTGTATGTATATACTGAAACATTTCGCTATATACCTGAAACTAACACAACATTGTAAATCAACTATACTCCAATAAAATTAAATATTGAATAAATTCTTTTATGTGGGATGCTTAAGTCTCAGTAGGTGCCTAGTCTAGGTAGGTAGAATGTGGGGTCTCCAGAAAGGCTACTGCTGCTGCTGCTGCTAAGTCGCTTCAGTCGTGTCCGACTGTAAGTACAACTGAAGTCGTTCAGTTGTGTCCGACTGTTAGCGACCCCATGTACTGCAGCCCACCAGGATTCTCCGTCCGTGGGATTTTCCAGCCAAGAGTACTGCAGTAGGGTGCCATTGCCTTCTCCGCCAGAAAGGCTATCAGGGTACAAATGGAGCTCTTTAGAGTGCACTTTGTTACTGTGACTGTGTGTGGACAGTAGGTGTGTTTGAAGGACAAAGAGAAGATAGATTGAGGTACCCTGAGCAGTAGAGGTGGCTCAGAAAGTGGAAGAATCAGGCCCCAGGCCCTGGAACCACTATCATACTTCTCAGACAAAGCCAGATCTCACAGGATGTACAGGGGTTGCACATACCACATATAAGAACATAAACCCCAATGATGGGGGATACCTCACCCCCTGCACCCACCCTATTACCTGCTTAGAGAACCTGAGGCTGGGTTAGGTCTTTGGAAGGGTTCTGGCCCAGAGGCTATGCAGGGGAGGGTCCTCCTGAGGCCAGAATGGGGCCTTAGCAACAACAGGTTTCCCTCCACCCTTACCCTTGAGGGACAAGGGGCCCTGCAGGTTATTGGAACTCACAATCGCATTCACATGGAGGATGCTGAAACCATTTCTGACTCTGCTGGTAAGCAATGAACCACAGATGGGTCAATGCTACTGGGGGGGATACGTTTAAGGTCAGAAAAATGAAGTCACTCTGCTTTCCACACTCCTGCCCGCCAACCTTTCAGCAAGCCTGCCACTGGTGAAACCTAGTCAAAAGTTAGTTAAGAAAGGTACCCTACAGGAGTCAGGCCCCACTGAAGACAGAACAGAGCAGAGCAGAGCAAAGGGATGTGGTGGATGCCTCTGAGGGCTGGCAGGCCTGGCAACTGAAAATGCCTACTAAGAAAATTCTTCTAACAGAACACATTTTTGCACATTTAATTCAATAAAGCTTCCCCCTCTCCCTGCCTCTTTTTCTAGGATTTTGGAAACTGGAACCAGTGTGTATTTTAAGTATGAAACAGTGATTCAAACATGAAAAGGGCTTTATAAGGAGTTCTCTGGTACATGAAGAAGCTTGATTCAAAAAGGTAAGGTTGTGGCAGTAGAAGAAAGGAAATACTTATTGGAAAATTATCAGAGGATAATTTAGAAATTGGGATTAAAAAAGAAGTGTCCTGTGGTTTATACTCATTTTTTTTGCACAAGGAACAAATTTGTTTTAATTGCTAATTATGTTTTATATGTAAGATAAGCAAGGAATAAGAAGAAAGTGATTGCACTCATTCAAGTTTTTAGGTGAATTACAAATAAAAACAAAATGTTCTTTCTGCTATCCTGAGAAGAAAATGCCCTTCAAATAGAGAGAGATCTGGAAAAAAACTATATCAAATAAGAAGGCTCTGTAAATATAGAAGCTCAGTTGGTATTTTTCAAACTGCTTAATGCTGCTGACTGGACATCTTTACATGACAAACACCAGATGGAAAAATCAGTTGAGAGTCACAAGCTGAAGATGACTTCATTATAAAATGATCATTTACTCATAATTATCCAGAAAAGCCCAAAACCCTACAGTGCTTTTGTAATAACATTTGTGTTACCAAAATATAGCAAGAGTATACTTTTGCTAAAAGTTTACATTCTAATCTGTGAGAGAAACTTAATTATTCTAATATGATAAACACATAAAATGCTTGTTTAATTTTAAAATTGGAATTTCAATTTCCAGTAACACATTTCCCCATAATACCATTTACAGTTGTTCTCCTAAACTGCTGTTTACAAAAAAAAAACTGTAATAACATAGCTTTTCTGATTAACCAAACAACTGATGATCAAGAAGACAAAGTGACTGGCTTAGTCTCATCCTATGTAAACAAAAAGCTTATGTTTTTTCTCTATAGTTGTGCATAACAATAAGATGCTTTTAATAAGTTTTAAAGACCTAGACCCAAAATCAATTTAGCAAATGCCTCTTTCAATGACCACACATCATGACATGTTTGCATTGTTATTTGGTGATAAACAAAATAAAAAGATCACTGAAACTTAAATAAGGGAGATTGGTTGCAAAAACTGCAACATTCTAAGCTTTAGTACTATACAGTCAACAGTTTGAAACAGCTCTTCCAACTAAACGTAGTTGGATTGTTTCTCCAGAGAGGAAAAATTAATAGCTAAAAATCATGACCTTTCACTTTTGATATAAATTCTAAGAAGTGAAATGCCATTGGAAAACTGGTGAAACTTTAAATTGTTGCCATAGAGCAGAATAATAACCATAGATCTATAGTATCTAAATATATACACCCAATCTTGGGTCACACATTTCCTCTCAAGCTTATATTATAGCTGACCCAGTGAATGTACCACTGACTCCCTAGATAATGCAAATTGTATATATGTACAATTTCCAGAGAAAATAAACCTTTATAAGCATAGATAATTTGTTTTGTCTGACATTTTAATAGCCTGTACTTAGAAGTTACTTTGCACAAGCATTACTTCAAAATATTACAATTCCAAATCTTGAGGAACAGATATTGATGGCTTCCACTATATGTTTGATAAAATTAGAAAATTATCACAAAATGTTGGCATATATATAAGTTTTTTGAAAGAGAAATGTGTATCTTTTGTTATAGACCATGACTTTTAACAACAATTTATCACATTATCACTACTAAAAGTACAAATGAATTTATAGCTTAATTATAATACAACATAATATGATCATATCATTTATAATCCATTTATGATTATAATAAAATATCAGACATATGCAAATACCAGAAACAAGTCAAATCAGTAACTTTTTAATTACCTTCAACTATGCTTCTGATAAAGGAATAATTAAATTAATACCTGTATATCAAATAAGTTTGCAATAATGAGTTAATGGCCCTTTTCACTAAAATGTAAAAATGTCTATCCAAATAGTATTCAATGGCACAGAAGAGCTCATCAAGCTGCACTCTTCATAGCCCTTTAGGAATAAGAGCTATAATGGTATAAATTCTGGAGAAAAAGGATATCCCAGGATGAGAGAACTGATGAGTAACAAGCCAATATACTGATGCAGCAGTAAAAAACCTTCCTGTAAAAGAATGAAACATACTTTTTCATAAATTCCATAATCTTGGCTAAACATTTAATATGAAAATTGCCTTTAGCTTTCAAAACAGAAAGGAAGCACACACACACACACACACACACACATACACACACTCATTTAGTTCATCTTTATGATCTTCATATTCTAGCCCTGTAACATGCCTCAGCATTTGAACTTCAAATTTCACATCCATTCATTGGTTATGGGCATGTCATCACATCTGGTTATTGGGTATAGGCATGTCTCAGTTTTAAAATGAAAAGAAAATATTAAAGGAGAGTTTCTATTTTTTGGCCTCCTCTTAAATTTTATTATTTTGTTTGCAAGAGATTTAAGATGCCATAATTCTCTTAGGAAGAGAAATGTATCATTAATTTTAAATGTGCATGTTATTAATAAATTATTTCAAGATAATGAGCTGTTTTTAACCTGAGCATTTAACTCTCTATTCTTGACTTTCAAGATGATATACTTGAAAATGGACAATTTTCTCCTTCTGAAGCCTATATTTAAAAAATGACACAACATGTGCAAAATGAATAAACGCAGAGAACCAGAGGACATGTGGATATCATCATAGACACTTCAGAGGGCGACCAAAAACAGAGGGACATGTGTGAGTCAGGAAATAGAGGGGAATTTACTACGAGAAGCTTCCTATCTCTGAGAGATGAGTCAACTTTCCCATGAGACCACTGAAGTGTCTTTTGGGTCAGAGGTGATTAGATGGAGGGAGAAAGAAGTAACTCTGGGAGAAAGCAATAATTTAAGGGTCAATATTTGAAATGGTTGTGCCAAGTTGCACTGAGTCTCCTTACACAGAGCCTAGACAGTCCAGAATTTGTCTTTTGGGAAAACAACAGCAGCATGCTTTTTACTAAAGAAGTTAAATGAGATATCTGGTGGGAGATACAGTAAGAAACTATTGAGGATTTTGAAACCTTGAATAAAGCTCTAATTGTTTTGATGTGTGACATGTAGTTCATACCTTGTTTGGTAAATCTACATAGATACCAGGTGTTGCTAGTAGTAAAGAACCTGCCTGTCAAAGCAAGGATGCAAGAGATGTGGGTTCGATCCCTGAGTCGGGAAGATCCCCTGGAGGAGGACATGGCAACTGACTCCACTATTCTTGCCTGCAGAACTGGACAGAGGAGCTTGACAGGCCACAGTCCACTTGGCTGCATAGAGTCAAACACAATTGAAGTGACTTAGCACAAGTGCACCTTACTCAAATGCCCAAGTACTACAGTCTATTCAAGGGAGGGGCATAAATAGAACTATTTGTACATTTATAAATTTGCCAAAGGAAACCATATGTGATAACCATTCTTTATTCTTAAGTGTGAAAAATAAGATCCTCAGATCTGAAAAAATTAAGAGCCTCAATGAGAAATACCAAGATTAAACACAAAAGCTGTCTGTAGAGGAAAGATAACAAGTAAGAAACACATCTGAGAATAAATGTGCTTAGGTGATTAGATTTAAATTTGACACAAAAGAAAGAAGAGGAAAAAGAGGAGGAAGGGGCCTATCCCAGTATGTAGAGTAGAAAGATTAACAAAAATTGTGAGAAAAAATATGGAGTTTTAGAAAAAGAAAATTGAGAGAAAAGCAGGGGAGGAATTATTCAATATCAGAAGGATAAAGGGAGAGAGAATATAAACTAAAGTTAGAAGTCTAGAGTTAATGATTCAACAAGTGCCCAATATCCAACAAAATATATTTTCTTCAACTATGTTTGTGAAAAATGTAAAAATGCCAAGGATAAAATTACTATAGGTTTCCAAAGAAATGAAACAATGTATTTAAATAAATCAAACTGAGACTGAAATAGAAAATCTCAAATGATCTAACTTACCACTTAAAAGAATTAGAAAAGGAGAGGGCAAAAACACCTAAAGTCAGCAGAAGGAAGGAAATAATAAAGATCAGAGAGTAAATCAGAGATTTAAAAAATGGGTAAAAAAATCAATAAAACCAAGAACTGGTTCTTTGAAAGGTAAACAAGATTGATTGACAGATTTCTGACTAGACGTGCCAAGAAAAAAAGAGAGAAAAGCCAAATAAACAAAATAAGAAATGAAAGGGAGACATAACAACCAAATACTGCAGAAACACAAAAAATAAATAAATAAGGAAATACTCTGAACAATTACATGGCAATAAACTCAACAATTTAGAAGAATGGACAAGCTTCTAGAAACATCATATGTGTGTTAATTGCTCAGTCATGTTCAACTCTTTGCGACCCCATGGACTGTAGCCCATCAGACTTCTCTGTCCATGGAATTCTCCAGGCAAGAATACTGGAATGGGTTGCTGTTCCCTTCTCCAGGGGATCTTCCTGACCTAAGGATCAAACCCAGGTCTCCTGCACTGCAGGCAGATTCTTTACCATCTGAGCCACCAAGGAAGAACCAGAAACACACAGTCCAACAGAATCAAATCAAGTATAAATAGATAATTTAAATAGACTTATCACTAAAAGTGAAATAGAATCTGTAATTTTAAAACTCCCTACAAAAATTTAAAAAATAATAAAATAAAATTAAAAAATAAAACTCCCTACTAACAAAAGTCCAGGACCAGTCTTCATAGGTGAATTATACCAAATATACAAAGAAGAACTTATACTGATCCTTCTTAATTCCTCTAATAGATTAAAAAGGAGAGGACACTCTCAAAGACATTCTCTGAAGCCAGCATCACTTTGATATCAAAACCAGACAAGGAA
>SJYA01000370.1:572961-655996 GCA_006410615.1 Neotragus moschatus
TTTTTTTTTTTTGCCACAACGACACAACTTTTCAAACTACACATATTCCAGAAAATTTTTCTTACCAAGTTTCTTATAGCTGTCAAATTGCCATTTCCCTGGTCAGTTAAAATTTTGAACATTAAGTACTTTTTACTCTTTGTTTTGAATTTAGCCTCATATTCAGTCAATAGTTATATTCAAACATGATTTCTCTTCATCACTACTTCATTACTTTATGATGTTCAACATCTCACACTTGAATTTTTGAAAGTCTTTTTTCTTTTAATTCTCTTAGCCACAGGTTGTGTCTATTAATAGTTGTTATTTTAACCACATCAGTCTAAATTTTCATAGAAGTCAATTTCAACAAGCTATTCTGCTAGGAAATGGTCACAATGTTTTATATCTGATTTCCTAAAACCGAAACACCTCCTGCTGATTTTTAGTACTCCAAGTGGTCTTTGCTCAGCATAGATACCTTCCGCTGTTTAAGACCATCTTGCCACTTTTATTCCTGTACTATGCTACCTCTAACCAGTGTTCTCTTTTACAAATTCTTAAGGACACAGATTTATGTCTTCCTCTCACAAGAGATATTCTCTGCCCTTTACAATTCTCATTTCAGTCTCCTGAAAGTTCAGAGCACAAATCTCATTCCATTATATGTTACTATCTTTACAAAATTTTCCCTCTTTTATCAACCATTGATACCCATGGTCATAATATAGACTTGTTATTACCATTAGAACCCATCTGCAATATCAATTTTAAGCACCCAGCCCTAAAACCATCACATCCTATGTCTTAGCTATATCCCATTAATATCCTTTTCCAACCATTGTTCCACCTCACTGGGAACTAAACGCCATGAATCCCAATTTTTCATGGGCAATCACCTTGCTTTTGTGTTTATTTCCTACCTTCCTCTATTAAATTCCACCATTTGCCATTGTAATTTATCCTGAGAATCTGAGAATATACTCTTGTCTTAATCTTCCCCATAGTACTCATCTTGGAAAACCTTAAACCTGATTAAACTCAAACATCTGCTAAATCTGTGTATGGTAAAGAGATCCCCATGTTCTTCCCTTTCTTTGAGAGAAGCTGAGTGGTTTGCTTGCCCAACAGAAGTGTAATTCTTCTGGTCTTCTGAGACCAGGCCACAGGACACCTTGCCTCTTTCCCCAAAATTTCTTGGGATACTTGCTCTTGGAAACCAGCTACCAAGCTGTGAGAAAGCCCATGTGATCCTGTAGAAAAGCTTACGTGGAGAGGAACTACTGATCCAGCAATATTGGCCCACTGGGATCCTGGCAGGAGTCACCCACTTACCAGTCTTGAGTAAGCCACTTTGGCAATGGGTCCTCCACACCATGTGAACTACCAAAGCTGATGCTGCACGAAGCAGAGATGAGCCATACTTTCTGAGCTCTGCTTAAAATTCACATCTGTGAGCAAAATGATTGTTGCAATTTTAAGCCATCAAGTATTGAAGTGGTTTGTTCAGTAATAATCAATAACCAGAGTATCTTGCCTGCATGCAGGCAGATTAACACCACTAGAGAAAAGCACAATCATGCTGACTGGCTTTGATTTAAATCTTGCTCACAAAACTGAAGCAGGTTTTAAGGCTTTCCAGTAGTAACACTGAATTGCCTTAGCCACTCACTTTCTTAAAAGAATGCCACCTATCTGCTTACTTTCTTACTTTCTTAATGTATCTTATATTTTCCTCTCTCCTCAAACCGGAAACACCTTTCTTTTCCTTCATTTGGTAACCTCATTTCCAGTTTTCTGGTAGAGAAAAAGCAGCTGGCACATAATTTTCACAACCTCCTATCATCGCTTCTACCTCCTAGTTGCTTATAGAGCACAATTATTTTCTTTCTATTAATATTCCTACTCCTTCTCAGTCTTGTTTTTTGTTCTACCTCTTCTCCCTTTACTTGTATCTTTAGAATTCCCCAAGGGTAAATCCATGGACTCTTCATCTCTACTCATACTCACGGTCTTGGTGTCTCCATTCAGTCTTATGGCTTTAAATACCACTGAAATGACACAGCTTAATTTACAGACATGGCTCAAAGATATTGTGGGTTTTGGTTCAGATCATGGAAATAAAGCAAATGTTGCAATAAAGGAAAGCACACAGATTTTTTGATTTTACAGTAATTATGAGAATTATACTATAGTTTATTAGGTGGGCATAAGCATTATGCTTAAAAATGTACATACCTTGATTTAAAGATAATTTGCTGCTAAAAAATGCTACCAATTATTTGAGGCTTCCCCAAGTCACAATCTTTTTTGCTGGTGAAGGATCTTGCCTCAATATTGATCGCTATTGATTGATTAGGGTGGTAGTAGCTGAAGGTTGGGGTGATTGTGGCAGTTTCTTAAAGCAACAATGAAATTTGCCAAATCTTCATTTCATAAACAATTTATCTTCCTTTCATGAACAATTTCTGCGTAGCATGCAATGCTGTTTGATAGCATTTTATACACAAAAGAACTTCCTTCAAAGTTGGAGTCAGTCCTCTCAAACCCTCTCTCTGCTAAAGCAATTGTTTGTGTAATAGTCTGAACTATTTGCTGTCGTTTCAATAGTCTTGATGGCATCTTCACCAGGAAAAGTTTCCATCTCAAGAAACCAATTTCTTTGCTTATTCATAAAAAGTAATCCCTAATCTATTCAAGTTTTAACATGATATTGTAGCAATTCAGTCACTTTTTCAGGTTCCATTTCCAGTTCTAGTTTCTTGCCATTTCTAACACATCTGCAGTTAATCCCTCTGCTGAAGTCTTGAACCCTTCGAAGTTGTGCATGAGGACTGGAACTAACTGCTTTCAAACTCCTGTTAGTGTTGATATTGTCACCTCTTACCATGAATAACAAATGTTCTTTATGGCAGCTAGAATGATGATTCCCAGAATTTTTTCAGTTTACTTTGCCCAGATCTACCAGAGGAATCACTAGTTATGGCAGCATGAATACAAAATGTATTTATTAAACAATAAAACTAGAAAGTCAAAATTACTCATTGACCCATGGGTTGCAGAATGGATGTTTTGTTAGCAGGCATGAAAACATTAATTTTATTAAACATCTTTAGCAGACCTCTTGAGAGTCCAGGTTTATTGTTAAAAAGGAGTCATATTTTGAAAGCAATTTTTTTTTTTCTGAGCAGTAGGTCTCAATAATGGGCTTAAAATATTAAGCAAACCATGCTATCAACAGATAGTGTCATTCAAGCTTTACTGTTCCACTTATAGACTATAGGCAGAGTAGATTTAGCATAATTCTTAAGGGCCCTACAATTTTCAAATATCCTACAAACCATGGTTCAACCTAGTCACCAGTGCATTAGCCACTAATAAGAAAGTCATTCTTTCCTTTGAAGTTTTGAAGCCAGGCATTGACATCTCCTTTCTGGCTATGAAAGTCCTAGATAGCATCTTCCAATAGAAGGATATTTTGTCTGCATTGAAAACCTGTTGCTTACTATAGCCACCTTTGTTAATGGCCTTAACTAGAACTTCTGGATACCTTGCTGTGGTTTCTACATCAGCACTTGCTGTTTCACCTTGAAATTTGATATTATAGAGACAGTTTATTTCCTTAAACTTCAGGTACCAACCTCTGTTAGTTTCAACCTTTTCTTATGTAGTTTCCTCAACTCTCTTCCTTCATAGAATTGAAGAGAACTAAGGCCTGGCTTTGGCTTATGCTGTGGCTTAAGGGATGGTTGTGGCTGGTTTGATATTCTATCTAGACCACTAAAACTTTCTCCATAGCAATAATGAAGATATTTATTTTATGATTGGTGTGCTCACTGGAGTAGCACTTTTGATTTCCTTCAGGAAATTTTCCTTTACTTGCCCAACTTGACTGTTTGGCACAAGAGGCCTAGCTTTTGGCCTGTTGCAGCTTTTAACATGCCTTCCTAATTAAGCTTAATCATTTCTAGCTTTTGATTTAAAATGAGAGATGTATTACCCTTCCTTGTACTTGAACACTTAGAGACCATTACAGGATTACTGTAATGAGCCTAATTTCAATATTGTTGTATCTCAGAAATAGGGAGGCCTAAGGAGAGGGAACTCAGTGGTCAGTGGAAGAGTCAGAACACACATTTATCAGTTAAATTTGCTGTCTTATATGGGCATGGCTCATGGTGCTCCCAAACAATTATAACAGTAACGTCAGCATAACAAATATAATAATAATGAAAAAATCTGAAATATTGCAAGAATTAACAAAATGTGACACTGAGATAGGAAGTAAGCAAATGCTATTAGAAAAAATGGTCCTGATAGATTTGCTGCAGGCAGGGTTGCCACAAACCTTCAAATTCCTACAAAAATCCAATGTCTGTGAAGTGCAATAAAGCAAAGTTCAATTAAAAAGGTGTGCCTGTTTATCTCCAACCCTGATCTTTCCCCTAAATACCAGCCTATTGAAACATATGCACGATATTTACTTTTTACATCTTCACTTTGATGGAGAACCTGCAGCTAAAACTTAACACGCCTCAGATTAAACTCTTCACGATAGGCCTCTCAAAAGCTTGTCCACCAGCTTTTCCTATCTCAGTCAACTACAAATTCTCATTTTTTCAGGTCTACCTATCAAACCTGCTATTATCTTTGAGTCTGCTCTTTCTTTCCTGTCCAATAACAAATCGATCAATGAATACTATCAACTTGATCATAAAAACAGATCCAGATCGACTATGTCTATATCTTTAGCTGTGACTCTCTCTTAAGACACCATCATTGGTCTTTGTGTTTCCTATATTAGGCTGTCAGTAGGGGGTTGGGAGAAAGGCAAGGTTTTTCTCAACACAACAAGTCATGAAATCATAAAAACTGTGGAGTTAGATCATATAATCAGATCATCAGATCCTTCTTCTTTATAACACCCTCCAGAGACTCCCTAACTTAGTAAAACCCAAAGTCTTAAAATGTCCAAAGAGACACGTGATCTGGCCCCTTCTGAATCATATCCCCCTTAGACTTCCTTTTACCCATTCAAGTCTAGTTATTATGTTAACCTCGTTTTCCCAGAATTTCCAACTTTTACATCTCGAGCTTTTGTGTTTGCTATTTTCTGCCCAACCTAGAATCTTTTACTTGCTGTTGGTTTCCTCACATTCTTCAAGTCTTTTTCAAATGTAAATTCCTAATCACCCTATTGAAAATCAAAACATCCTCAGTCCTTTACAAGTTAGTTTTCTCCACAAACCCTATCCCCATGTGGTAGGGATATTCAGTTTTTTATCCTACCAACCCCCTACAATGCAAGCACCATCATCTGTTTAGTCTGTTTTATAAACTGTGAAGTCCCCATCATGCAGAGCAATACAGGTGCACAAAAATATCTGCTTAATAAAAGAATGTACATGCATCAGTCTTACCTTTCTCCTAATTACAAATCCAGCTCCATGTGGATTGGTCCTGTGCCATCTGCTTCACCAGTGCCCTCATTCTATCACACACACTTTTAAGGATCTAGTAGTTACCTGTTGAAGGCAGAATTCCAGAGAATAGCAAGGAGAGATAAGAAGCTCTTCTTAAATGACCAATGCAAAGAAACAGAGGGGAAAAAAATAGAATGGGAAAGACTAGAGATCGCTTCAAGAAAACTAGAGGTATCAAGGGAATAATTTCATGCAAGGATGGGCACAATAAAATAAATGGTAAGGATCTAACAGAAGCAGAAGAGATTAAGAAGAGGTAGCAAGAATACACAGAAGAATGTACAAGAAAGGTCTTAATTATCTGGATAACCACAATGGTGTGGTCACTCACCTACAGTCAGACATCCTGGAGTATGAAATCAAGTGGGCCTTAGGAAGCATTACTATGAATAAAGCTAATGGAGGTGATGGAATTCCAGTTGAGCTATTTAAAACCCTAAAAGGTGATGCTATTAAAATGCTGCACTCAGTATGTCAGCAAATTTGGAAAGCTCAGCAGTGGCCACGGGACTGGAAAGTGTCAGTACAATAGTGCTCATGTCACATGCTAGCAAAATTATGCTCAAAAGCCTTCAAACTATGCATCAGTAGTACATAAACCAGGAACTTCCAGATGAACAAGCTGGGTTTAGAATAGACAGGAGAACCAGAGATCAAATTGCCAACATTTGTTAGGTCATGGGGGATAGCTAGGGAATTCCAGAAAAAATCTACTCATGAATTGAATGCACTAAAGCCTTTGTATGGATCACACAAACTGTGGAAAATTCTTAAAGAAATTGGGAGTACCAGACCACCTTACCTGTCTCCTAAGAAACCAGTATGTGAGTCAAGAAACAACAGTTAGAACCAGACACAGAACAACTGACTGGTTCAAAACTGGGAAAGGAGTACGACAAGGCAATATGTTGTCACCCTGCTTATTTAACTTCTATGCTGAGTATATCATGAAAAATGCTGGGCTGGATGAATTCCAAGCTAGAGTCAAGACTTCCAGGAGAAATATCAACAACTTCAGATATGTAGATAATAACACTTTGCTGACAGAAATCAAAGAGAAACTAAAGAGCCTCTTGATGAGGATGAAATAAGAGAGTGAAAGTCTGGCTTGAATTGCAACATTTAAAAAACAAAGATCATGTCATCCTGTCTCATCACTTCATGGCAGAGAGTAGAAACAAATGAAAGTAATGATAGATTTTATTTTCTTGAGCTCCAAAATCACTACAGACAGTGATTGTGGCCATGAAATTAAAAGACACTTGCTCCTTGGAAAGAAGACAATGAGAAACCTAGAAAGGATATTGAAAAGCACAGACATCACTTTGCCTACAAAGGCCTGTATAGTCAAAGCTATGATTTTTCTAGTAGTCATAGAATTGGGCCATAGAGAAAGCTGAGCACAGAGGAACTGATATTTTTGAATTGCGGTGCTAGAGAAGACTCTTGAGAGTCCCTTGGACAGCAAGGATACCAAGCCAGTCGATCCTAAAGAAAATCAACTCTGAATATCCATTGCAGGAACTGATGCTGATGCTCCAATACTTTGGCCACCTGATGTGAAGAGCTGACTCATTGAAAAAGACCCTGATGTTGGGAAAGATTGAAGGCAGGAGGAGAAGGGATGACAGAGGATGAGATGATTAGATAGCATAAATGACTCAGTTGACTATGCTAAAGCCTTTGACCCTGTGGATCACAACGAAATGTGGAAAATTCTTAAAGGGATGAGAATATCAGACCACCTTACCTGCCTCCTGAGAAATCTACAGTCAGATCAAGAAGCAACAGTTAGATCTGAACATGGTACAACGGACTGGTTCCAAATTGAGAAAGGAGTACATAAAGGCTGTATACTGTCACCCTGCTTATTTAACTTATATGGAGAGTTCATCAGGCAAAATGCCGGGCTGGATGAAGTGCAAGCTGGAATCAAGATTGCTGGGAGAGATATCAATAACCTCAGATATGCAGATGACACCACTCTTATGGCAGAAAGAGGAACTAAAGAGCCTCTTGATGAAGGTGAAACAGGAGAGTGAAAAAGCTTGTTTAAAACTCAACATTCAGAAAACAAAGATCATGGCATCTGGTCCCATCATTTCATGGCAAATAGATGGGGAAAAAACAGAAAGAGTGATAGACTTTATTTTCTTGGGCTTCAAAATCACTGCAGATTATGACTTCAGCCATGAAATTAAAAAATGCTTCTTTCTGGGAACAAAAGCTATGACAAACCTAGACAGCATATTAAAAAGTAGAGACATTATTTTGCCAACAAAGTCCATATATGCAAAGCTATAGAGAAGGCAATGGCACCCCACTCCAGTACTGTTGTCTGGAAAATTCCATGGACAGAGGAGCCTGGTAGGCTGCAGTCCATGGGGTCACGAAGTGTCAGAAGTGTCAGACACGACTGAGCAACTTCACTTTCACTTTTCACTTTCATGCATTGGAGAAGGAAATGGCAGCCTACTCCAGTGTACTTGCCTGGAGAATCCCAGGAACGGCAGAGCCTGGTGGGCTGCCATCTATGGGGTCACACAGAGTCAGACACGGCTGAAACAACTTAGCAGCAGCAGCATGGTTTTTCCTGTAGTCACGTATGGATATGAGAGTTGGACTATAAAGAAAGCTGAGCACGGAAGAATTGATGCTTTTGAACTGTAGTGTTGGAGAAGACTTTTGAGAGTCCCTTGGACTGCAAGGAGATCAAACCAGTCAATCCTAAAGGAAATCAGTCCGGAATATTCATTAGAAGGACTGATGCTGAAGCTCCAATACTTTGGCCAGCTGATGTGAAGAACTAACTCATTAGAAAAGACCCTGAGGCTGGGAAAAATTGAAGGCAAGAGGAGAAGGGGACAACAGAGATGAGATGGCTGGATGGCATCACCAACTCGAAGGACATGAGTTTAAAAAATCTCTGGGAGCTGGTGATGGACCAAGAAGCCTGGTGTGCTGCAGTCCATGGAGTCAGAAAGAGTCGGACGCAACTGAATGACTGAACTAAATTGAACTGACTCAATGGCAATTAACTTAAGCAAATTCTTGGAGAAAGTGGAGGACAGAAGATATGACTTCCCTGGTGGCTCAGATAGTAAAGCATCTGCCTACAATGTGAGAGATCTGCGTTCAGTCCCTGGGTTGGGAAGATCTCCTGGAGAAGGAAAAGGCAACTCACTCCAGTACTCTTGCCTGGAAAATCCCATGGACGGAGGAGCCTGGTAGCTACAGTCCATGGGGTCACTAGAGTTGGACATGACTGAGTGACTTCTGTTTCTTTTCTATCACAGCCTGTGGAGTTACAAAGAGTTTGACAAGATTTAGCAACTGAACAAAAAGTAGTTTTATAGAAACACTTGATGATTGATTGCAATCAAACAAAATTAGTAGAAAATTAGTAGGGCCTATAGGATGCTTTTAGTAGGCTTAAAAACATTTATTGCCGCATCAATGCTCATTTCCAAAAAAGTTATTATCCAAATTACAAAATAAGCTGGCTGATAACATTTCTCAAACACAAGACTACTGTGAATATACAGTTATGATTTCAAAAATCAAAATTTATGTTTTACTAAAACAATTTGAGATTATGTCATTTGAATTATTGAGACAGTTCTTTGACAACATAAAAATACTAACTTTTATACACATGAAAATCATTTGTCTCATTTGTTTCTAAAACTTTCTATCACTTTTAGATTTTAAATTCTATAGTAAATTAAAATCTAAAACTTATTTCTCACTATGGACCTATCAAATAACAGGTGATGTAGAAGTAGAATTGAGTATTCATAGATAGTGTTTTTAGAGAAATTTTAAAATTCCCAGGGTTTGGGTTTGGGGCAAATATTATTCTGCATGCCCACTCTCCTGTAGAGACAGAGAATAGATGTGACGGAAAAAGTGGAGTTCTGTAGATTTCTGAAAGCTTGGTCTGAGATTACAGAAGTAATCAGTATTACTACTAAGTGCTAACATTTAACTCATAAACACAAACATATTTGTCATTATGTGTCATTTTGTTTTGCTGTACTGTTAAAGCACCTGGTATGTCTCAGTTAATGCTTACGACAACATCAAAGAAAATATTATTCTATGAAATCCACAGATGAAGTAACTGAAGNAAAGTGGAGTTCTGTAGATTTCTGAAAGCTTGGTCTGAGATTATAGAAGTAATCAGTATTACTACTAAGTGCTAACATTTAACTCATAAACACAAACATATTTGTCATTATGTGTCATTTTGTTTTGCTGTACTGTTAAAGCACCTGGTATGTCTCAGTTAATGCTTACGACAACATCAAAGAAAATATTATTCTATGAAATCCACAGATGAAGTAACTGAAGCCCAGAGAGTTAATGTACCTTACTCAAAATTACAGAGAATAGGAAATGGCTAGGTTGGAATATAAATCTATGGAGTATGACTCCAGAGACAGTGATCTTATATATTATACAGTGTTGTTCCTCTGATAGTAAATACAGAACACAACACACCTCACACACACACACAGAAATATATAAATCCCTCCAGATGGTGATTGCAGCCATGAAATTAAAAGACGTTCACTCCTTGGAAGGAAAGATATGACCAACCTAGATAGCATATTCAAAAGCAGAGATATTACTTTGCCAACAAAGGTCCGTCTAGTCAAGGCTATAGTGGTCATATATGGATGTGAGAGTTGGACTGTGAAGAAAGCTGAATGCCAAAGAATTGATGCTTTTGAACTGTGATGTTGGAGAAGACTCTTGAGAGTCCCTTGGACCGCAAGGAGATCCAACCCATCCATTGTAAAGGAGATCAGTCTTGGGTGTTCTTTGGAAGGACTGATGCTAAAGCTGAAACTCCAATACTTTGGCCACCTCATGTGAAGAGTTGACTCATGGGAAAAGATTCTGATGCTGGGAGGGATCAGGGGCAGGGAGAGAAGGGGACGTCAGAAGATGAGATGGCTGGATGGCATCACTGACTCCATGGACATGAGTTTGGGTGAACTCCGGGAGCTGGTGATGGTCAGGGAGGCCCGGCGAGCTGCAATTCACGGGGTCACAAAAAGTCAGACACGACTAAGCAGTTGAACTGAACAGTCATCAAAATAGGATGTTATTGGCACAAAAACATAAATAGGGGTCAATGGAGCAGAATAGAAGGCCCAGAAATAAACCCACACACCTATGGTCAATTAATCTACAGTAAAGGAGGCTAGACTATACAATGAGGAAAAGACAGTCTCTTCAATAAATGGTGCTCAGAAACTGGACAGCTACAAGTAGAAAAAAAAATTGAAACTAGAACATTCTTTAACACCATACACAAAAATAAACACAAAATGGATTACAGACCTAAATGTAAGGCTGAATACTATAAAAATTTTAGAGGTAAACATAGGCAGAACACTATTTGACTTAAGTCACAGCAATATCCTTTTCAATCCATCTTCCAGAGTAATGGAAATAAAGATAAACAAATGAGACCTAACTCAACAACAACAACAAAATTTTTGTACAGCAAAGAAAACCACAAGCAAAACAGACAAGCCACAGAATGTGATAAAACATTCACAAAGTAACTGACAAGGAATTAGTCTCCAGTATTTACAAACAGCTCACATAGCTCGATATCAAAAAAATCAAGCAACCCAATAAAATAATGGACAGAAGATATAAATTGACATTTCTCCAAAGAAATATAGATAGCCAAGAAGCACATGAAATGATGCTCAGCATCACTAACTACTAAAGAAATGCAAATCAGAACTACAATGAAATATCACCTCACACCAGTCTAAATGGCCATCATCAAAAAATCCACAAAAAATAAATGCTGCAGAGGGTGTTGAGAGAAGGTAACCAAGGTAATCTTCCTACATTCTTGGTGGGAATGTAAATTTGTATAGCTCTCATGGAATACAGTATGGAGGTTTCTTAAAAAAAAAAAAAAAAACCTAAAAATAGAGCTGCCTTATGATCTAGCAATCCCATTCCTAGTTATATGTCTAGAAAAAACATGATATGAAAGGATACTTGAACCCTAATGTTCATTTTAGCACTGTTTACAATAGTCAAGACATGAAGGCAACCTAAATGTCCACTGACAGATGAATGGGTAAAGACGATATGGTAAACATAGTGTGGAATACTACTCAGCCATTAAAAATATCAACCATTAAAAAGGATGAAATAATGCCATTTGCAACAGCATGAATTGACATGGGGATTATCATACTTAGTGAAGTAAGTCAGGAAGAGAAAGACATATCATATGATATTACTTTTATGTGGAATCCAAAAAATGATACAAATAAACTTATTTACAAAACAGAAATAGACTCAGAGCCTTAGAGTGAACTTACAGTTGCCAGAGGGAAAGGGTGGGAAAGAGTGATAGATTGGGAGTTTGGTATTAACAGTACACACTGCTATATTTTAAATGTATGCAACAAGATCCTACTGTATAGCACAGAGAGTTCTGCACAATGTTATGTGGTAGCTTGGATAAGAATAGAATATGTATGGGTGAGTCCCTTTGCTGTCCACCTGAATTCATCACAAAATTGTTAATTGGCTATACTCCAATATAAAATAAAAAGGTTTTAAAAAATAGTTAACAAACAATGACCTACTATTTAAAAAAACCCACAAAATTTTAAATATATAGTTTCTAGAGATAATTACATTTATGCATATTTATTCTAAATGCAGAGTTATTGGCATTTAAGAAGGCAGAAATGGTACAGAAATCACCTATGATGTAGGATAACTTCTATCCATGTTAACTATGCACTGCATGATGGAGTTTCCCCTTCATTCATCATCCGCATTGACAGCCCTCTCACATTTACAAATGCTCCTGGGATGGAAAATGCAACCCCAAGGATGGGAACAAGCTCATTTCTCCTTTCCCTATCAAGAAATTGTCCAAGTGAAATGTACAAGTCAATGTGAGTCTGCATAATTCTTAAAAGCTATGACAAGCAAGAATTTCCCACATAAATAGTACTCAATGTTAAATAAGCCTCACCTTTGGGAATTTCTGGTATTCTCTACTGAGTTTAGGGATTTGATTTTGGTCATACCTGAATGGTCTAGTGGTTTTCCCCATTTTCTTCAATTTAAGTCTGAATTTGGCAATAAAGAGTTCATAATCTGAGCCTCAGTCAGCTCCTGGTCTTGTTTTTGCTGACTGTATAGAGCTTCTCCATCTTCCACTGCAAAGAATATAATCAATCTGACTTCGGTGTTAATCACCTGATGATGTCCGCGTGTAGAGTCTTCTCTTGTGTTGTTGCAAGAAGGTGTTTGCTGTGACCAGTGTGTTCTCTTGGCAAAACTCTATTAGCCTTTGCCCTGCTTCATTCTGTACCCCAAGGCCAAGTTTGCCTGTTACTCCAGGTATTTCTTGACTTCCTACTTTTACATTCCAGTTCCCTATAATGAAAAGGATATCTTTTTCGGGTGTTGGTTCTAACCAACTTCAACCTNGAATACTGAAATGGTTTGCCATTCCCTTCTCCAGTGGACCACATTCTGTCAGACTTCTCCACCATGACCTGTCCATCTTGGATGGCCCCACGGGGCATGGCTTGGTTTCACTGAGTTAGACAAGCTGTGGTCCGTGTGATCAGATTGGCTAGTTGTCTGTGACTGTGGTTTCAGTCTGCCCTCTGATGCCCTCTTCTCAGCACCTACCCTCTTACTTGGGTTTCTCTTACCTTGGATGTGGGGTATGTCTTCACAGCTGCTCCAGCAAAGCACAGCCACTGCTCCTTATCTTGGACGTGGGGTAGCTAGTCTTGGCCGCCGGCCTTAACTTGGACGTTGGGTATTTCCTCTCGGCTGCTCTGTGCCGTCGTGAGGCCACTGCTTCTGTGGCCATTTTAGAAAAGGCAGAGGAACCAGAGATCAAATTGCCAACATTCTCTGGTTCATCGAAACAGCAAAAGAGTTCCAGAAAAACATCTATTTTGCTTTATTGACTATGCCAAAGTTTGATTGTGTGGATCACAATAAACTGTGGACAATTCTGAAAGAGATGGGAATACCAGACCACTTGACCAGCCACTTGAGACACTGTATGCAGGTCAGGAAGTAACAGTTAGAACTGGACATGGAACAACAGACTGGGTCCAAATAGGAAAAGAAGTACAACAAGGCTGTATATTGTCACCTTGCTTATTTAACTTATATGCAGAGTAAATCATAAGAAACACTGGGCTGGAGGAAGCACAAGCTGGAATCAAGATTGCTGGGAGAAATATCAATAACCTCAGATATGCAGATGATGCGACCCTTATGGCAGAGAGTGAAGAAGAACTAAAGAGCCTCTTGATGAAAGTGAAAGAGTTGCCTTAAATCTCAACATTCAGAAAACTCAGATCATGGCATCTGGTCCCATCACTTCATGGCAAATAGATGGGAAACAGTGGAAACAGTGGCTGACTTTATTTTTCTGGGCTCCCAAATCACCGCAGATGGTGATTGCAGCCATGAAATTAAAAGACGCTTACTCCTTATAAGGAAAGTTATGACCAAGCTAGAGAGCATATTAAAAAGCAGAGACATTAGTTTGTCAACAAAGGTCTGTCTAGTCAAGGCTATGGTTTTTCCAGTAGTCATGTATGGATGTGAGAGTTGGACTATAAAGAAAGCTGAGCACCAAAAAATTGATGCTTTTGAACTGTGGTATTGGAGAAGACCCTTGAGAGTCCCTTGGACTGCAAGGAGATCAAACCAGTCCATCCTAAAGGAGATCAGTCCTGTTTGTTCATTGGAAGGACTGATGTTGAAACTGATACTCCAATACTTTGGCTACCTGATGCAAAGGGCTGACTCATTTGAAAAGGCTCTGATGCTGGGAAAGATTGAAGGCAAGAGGAGAAGGGAACGGCAGAGGATGAGATGGTTGGATGGCATCACTGACTCAATGGACATGAGTTTGGGTAAGCTCTGGGAGTTGGTGATGGACAGGGAGGTCTGGCATGCTGTGGTTCATGGAGCTGCAAAGAGTCGGACACAGCTGAGTGACTGAATTGAACTGAACTGAACTACTGAGTTTATTAAATGGTAGTTCATTGCATTTTCTTCCCTTCTATTTGTGCTGCCAAGTCGCTTCAGCCATGTCTGACTCTGTGCGACCTCAGAGACAGCAGCCCACCAAGCTCCCCCGTCCCTGGGATTCTCCAGGCAAGTACACTGGAGTGGGTTGCCATTCCTTCTCCAATGTATGAAAGTGAAAAGTGAAAGTGAAGTCGCTCAGTCGTGTCCAACTCCCAGCAACCTCATGGACTGCAGCCTACCAGGCTCCTCCATCTGTGGGATTTTCCAGGCAAGAGTACTGGAATGGGGTGCCATTGTAAGGTGTAAACATAAAATAAGGATTGTCCTTTCATGAATTTCATATCCATAATACACTGTCTATCCTTGCATTTACTATAAATCCATATTTCATATGAAAACTTTCCATAATCCATCATCCCCTTACCAAAAAATGAAACAGCTTATCAGAATAAAGAATAGAACTATATTTGCAATTAAGCATCAGTTCAATTAAGTGAGTGAGTTCTGGAAAGAAATATAGTTTAAGAAACACCTCAAACAGTGCTTAAAACCAATTAGGTTGATAGTTCTTACCACCTTGGTGTCTCATTCCAAGATTTACAATGACATAGGTCCCCTTTTTAGCAAATTAAACCTTATGTCACAGCTTCAAATTAAATCCAAACCTCCTCTTCTTTCCCTACAGAAGAAACAAATTGGCCCCACATGCCAGTAGTTGAGGGGGGCTTATAGGAAACAGAGTAAAATGAGAACTCCCCAACCTAGAAGGCGTCAGATGGCTAAGTCAACTGGGATAAACAGTCAAGTCCACTTAAGGTTTCACATTAAAAGACTGGTAAAATATAGAGATTTTAAATATAAGAATTTTTCATACCACATAAAACTGACCGGGTGCCAAAACTCTACATTTCTGTGCTGTGTAAGCACTTTATGGGGAATGTGTTTTTTATTCCATTTTTACATGTTTGTTATGGGCCTGTTTTGCAAAGATTGCTCCAAGCCTAGGTAATAAAAATAAAAAATGCACACAAATGGCCATGATTAACACACAGAACAATCTATGCTTCTATGTGTATGAAATGCATAATATTCCTGTCTGGATATTTCAGTGCAGCAAAATGTGTGGAGGTCACTCAACATTTCAAAAATTTATTGTAACAGACATCATGCTGTGGAATTATCCTAGAATCCTAGCACACAAAGACCTTAGTTTTGTATGCTTATTTTGCCTATAAAATACTGTGAATCTCTTTCTCATGAATGTTGCTTGGTATTAATGTCTATATCAAGGATTAACAGGAATTGCTTCCATAGGAATGTGTGAATATGACACACATATGAAAGATTTTTAAATGTATTGCTAGATTATTATCTTAAAATGAGTTGTAGTATACTGATCACTATGCAAATAAAACACTGACTTTAGAGGACATTGATTACCAAATATGTGTGATGCTTTGCAATGAAATTGGAACAAAATCTGATTTGAAATATTCTGTAACCAGTGGGTAAAGTNTATATGCAGAGTAAATCATAAGAAACACTGGGCTGGAGGAAGCACAAGCTGGAATCAAGATTGCTGGGAGAAATATCAATAACCTCAGATATGCAGATGATGCGACCCTTATGGCAGAGAGTGAAGAAGAACTAAAGAGCCTCTTGATGAAAGTGAAAGAGTTGCCTTAAATCTCAACATTCAGAAAACTCAGATCATGGCATCTGGTCCCATCACTTCATGGCAAATAGATGGGAAACAGTGGAAACAGTGGCTGACTTTATTTTTCTGGGCTCCCAAATCACCGCAGATGGTGATTGCAGCCATGAAATTAAAAGACGCTTACTCCTTATAAGGAAAGTTATGACCAAGCTAGAGAGCATATTAAAAAGCAGAGACATTAGTTTGTCAACAAAGGTCTGTCTAGTCAAGGCTATGGTTTTTCCAGTAGTCATGTATGGATGTGAGAGTTGGACTATAAAGAAAGCTGAGCACCAAAAAATTGATGCTTTTGAACTGTGGTATTGGAGAAGACCCTTGAGAGTCCCTTGGACTGCAAAGAGATCAAACCAGTCCATCCTAAAGGAGATCAGTCCTGTTTGTTCATTGGAAGGACTGATGTTGAAACTGATACTCCAATACTTTGGCTACCTGATGCAAAGGGCTGACTCATTTGAAAAGGCTCTGATGCTGGGAAAGATTGAAGGCAAGAGGAGAAGGGAACGGCAGAGGATGAGATGGTTGGATGGCATCACTGACTCAATGGACATGAGTTTGGGTAAGCTCTGGGAGTTGGTGATGGACAGGGAGGTCTGGCATGCTGTGGTTCATGGAGCTGCAAAGAGTCGGACACAGCTGAGTGACTGAATTGAACTGAACTGAACTACTGAGTTTATTAAATGGTAGTTCATTGCATTTTCTTCCCTTCTATTTGTGCTGCCAAGTCGCTTCAGCCATGTCTGACTCTGTGCGACCTCAGAGACAGCAGCCCACCAAGCTCCCCCGTCCCTGGGATTCTCCAGGCAAGTACACTGGAGTGGGTTGCCATTCCTTCTCCAATGTATGAAAGTGAAAAGTGAAAGTGAAGTCGCTCAGTCGTGTCCAACTCCCAGCAACCTCATGGACTGCAGCCTACCAGGCTCCTCCATCTGTGGGATTTTCCAGGCAAGAGTACTGGAATGGGGTGCCATTGTAAGGTGTAAACATAAAATAAGGATTGTCCTTTCATGAATTTCATATCCATAATACACTGTCTATCCTTGCATTTACTATAAATCCATATTTCATATGAAAACTTTCCATAATCCATCATCCCCTTACCAAAAAATGAAACAGCTTATCAGAATAAAGAATAGAACTATATTTGCAATTAAGCATCAGTTCAATTAAGTGAGTGAGTTCTGGAAAGAAATATAGTTTAAGAAACACCTCAAACAGTGCTTAAAACCAATTAGGTTGATAGTTCTTACCACCTTGGTGTCTCATTCCAAGATTTACAATGACATAGGTCCCCTTTTTAGCAAATTAAACCTTATGTCACAGCTTCAAATTAAATCCAAACCTCCTCTTCTTTCCCTACAGAAGAAACAAATTGGCCCCACATGCCAGTAGTTGAGGGGGGCTTATAGGAAACAGAGTAAAATGAGAACTCCCCAACCTAGAAGGCGTCAGATGGCTAAGTCAACTGGGATAAACAGTCAAGTCCACTTAAGGTTTCACATTAAAAGACTGGTAAAATATAGAGATTTTAAATATAAGAATTTTTCATACCACATAAAACTGACCGGGTGCCAAAACTCTACATTTCTGTGCTGTGTAAGCACTTTATGGGGAATGTGTTTTTTATTCCATTTTTACATGTTTGTTATGGGCCTGTTTTGCAAAGATTGCTCCAAGCCTAGGTAATAAAAATAAAAAATGCACACAAATGGCCATGATTAACACACAGAACAATCTATGCTTCTATGTGTATGAAATGCATAATATTCCTGTCTGGATATTTCAGTGCAGCAAAATGTGTGGAGGTCACTCAACATTTCAAAAATTTATTGTAACAGACATCATGCTGTGGAATTATCCTAGAATCCTAGCACACAAAGACCTTAGTTTTGTATGCTTATTTTGCCTATAAAATACTGTGAATCTCTTTCTCATGAATGTTGCTTGGTATTAATGTCTATATCAAGGATTAACAGGAATTGCTTCCATAGGAATGTGTGAATATGACACACATATGAAAGATTTTTAAATGTATTGCTAGATTATTATCTTAAAATGAGTTGTAGTATACTGATCACTATGCAAATAAAACACTGACTTTAGAGGACATTGATTACCAAATATGTGTGATGCTTTGCAATGAAGTTGGAACAAAATCTGATTCGAAATATTCTGTAACCAGTGGGTAAAGTGGTGAATTTCTGAATTAGTCATTTTTTGTAGAGGGTTTTATTTTCAGGATATACTTTAACATACGAGTGTGTGTTTTATCACCATTAAGATAGTAGAGTTGCTTAGTTGCTAATTCATGCCCAACTTTTTTGCAACTCCATAGTCCATAGCCCACCAGGCTCCTCTGTCCATGGGATTTCCCAGGCAAGAATACTGGAGTGGGTTGTCATTTCCTTCTCCAGGGGATCTTCCCGACCCAGGGATCCGACTCACATCTCCCGCATTGCAGGCTGACTCTTTCCCACTGAGTCACCTGGGAAGCCCTAAACAGATGTGCGAGATCAGGGAAGCACTTCATGGAAAACTTGAGGTAGAGAAAAGTAAACAATTTAAAGCAACTTGCCCCAGGTATGTTTGTCCAAATTAGGTATTGCACGAGTCTAGGAAACTGTCATACATTTGTATTTTCATCATAGCTTTGTATGTCTGTTAAGTATCTCATGGAAAAGCTGTGCTTTTTTGTGTGCACATAGGTACCATGTAGGCAGGCATTTCAGAAGTGAGGGAAGTATCCTTATAATGACTAAATGCATGGTGAGTAGATGAAATCAGAGAACACAGATTATTTTTTGTTCTCTTGATTTTATGTGGAATGCTTTAAAAAATCTGAGCAGATATTTTTTTCAAAATTGAAATTTCATGGCGATGTACACACACACACACACACACACACACACACGTGGCACTTTGGGATTTTGAGCTAAATAATAAGAAACTAGTATCTAAAAGTGAGAGTTTAGGAAACAAGATGTAGAAAAGAAAAAGGGTTTCAGCATATTATAAACATATATTCCTACTCAGTTTCTTCATTCAGAGACTTTTGGCTTTCATTTGTAATTAAATTCCAGGTTTAGTTTATCCCAGTTCTATAAACTGGCAGTGTATTAAAAAGGCCATGCCATTTGCCAATTTATTTGCAGTTATTTGGTTTGGAGTTACACATGGATTGCTATAAAGGTTTATCTCTTTGTGTTAGAGTATGGTCTAAATTCAACTTCTGTTTCACAAACTCATGGATGGAAGCAACGTTGGATGGAAGCCCCACATTGGGTTTCTTTTACTAAAGAAGTTTCATTTTTAACAGATAAGTAGTAAGATATTTGGAGACAATAACTGAAACCTGATTCATCTCAAATCATGCAGTTTCATGACTACACACACACACACACACACACACACACCATTTTAGGACAGATATTTCAATGACGATATTTTTCTTGTGGTCCACCACTAACATCAGCAACAAAGAAGTTATCCTTTGGGTTTGCATCAATTTCTGAATCATTCCTGAATGAGTTACCCCACAATTTCTTTCAGCCATTGCAAGGAATTCTGTGATTGAAATTGTCAGGAGTTCTGCGAATGATTATTTTCTGTGGCTCCATATCACTGTACCCGCTAAGCCAATTTTTTGTTCTTAATATTGAATAGATCTTTTACATGTGAACCAAAACTGCTTTATATCCATTTCAGTATAGCCCATAAGTTGAAATGAGAAAAACCTTGCTGCCCTAGTTTCTTTTCTACATTTTGGCTGGATAAGTTCTTCTAAAAACTTTCTTCCTTATAGAGAAGGTAAAAAGAATCACATAGCAGAGAATGAACTCTTTATATTCCAATTAATTGGGTAGAAAAATGTAGAGGCTGTGTCCTAGTAATATTAAGAACAGGACATCAAGAGAAAACCAAAAATTGTGAAGTTATGAATGAAATGCATTGTCTGCTGTTTCAGCTGGTTTTCCTCTGGCTGTTCTTCCAAAGCATAAAATTGCTATGTCCCACCAATACAATGCACTGGCAGAGAAAGGACTAGTTCAGTAAATCTTAATTTTGGAACAGATTCTCATTTGACAACTGTATTATTTCAGGTCATGTTAGTTCCATCACAGAAAGAGAAGCAAAAAGCTGCTTCAAATCAGACACAGGTTCTTAGATTTTTTAGTATTGCCGAAAGTCTATGACTTCTAACTAGACATCATCTGCTTGCTTTCACAGGGTAGTGAGTGATTGCCTACTTAGACTCTATGGATCTGGGAGGGCGTCCTCTAGGAATATAAAACTCATTTAGGTTTGCACTCATTGTTTGAAGGACATAAAAAGAATATTTTTTCAGGACAATTACAAAAAATGTCTTCCTCTATAAGACCTCAGGAATTAAAATATTTGTTGAGTGTGAATTCTGGCGGCACTGTCTGAAGAAGGCATATATGTGAAGTAAAAATTTGCATAGAATTTTTCCTGAGACTAGTTGTTTTAGAAGAAACTTCAAACTTCGTTGTTATTCATTAGTCCACTAAGATGTGTTTTATTTTTTTAATTACTCAGATTTGGTTTCTTTGTACAAAGCAGCAAAGCTAATATTGTCAACAAAAGACTAAAAAGAAATGCAATTTATGAATACTATGGAATATATGTAGGATAAGTGTCTATTATTTCTATGAGATAATCTTCCTGATTTAACTATAATATTGTTAGAAATATATATGTATATTTAAATTTTTTTAGTATTCATTCATTCATTTATTTATTTACTTTTCTGCACTGGGTCTTAACTAAGTTGCGGCATGTGGTATCTACTTCCCTGACCAGGGAATGAAACTGGGCCCCCTGTATTGGGAGTGCATAGTCTAAGCCAAAAGGGCCTCCAGGGAAGTCCTTGTCAGAAATATGTTATAAATTGACATATCAACTGTTATGTTTCGCTGGTGGCTCAGCTGGTAAAGAATTTGCCTGCTATGCAGGAGACCTGGGTTTCATCCCTGGTTTGGGAAGATCGCTTGGAGAAGGGAATGGCTACCCACTCCAGTATTCTGGCCTGGAAAATTCCAGGGACTCTATCCATGGGGTCACAAAGAGTCAGATGTGAATGAGTGACTTTCACTTTAACTGTCCTTTTACTTTTCATCAGTTATTATAACTGCAGATATAATTTTCCACATATAAAATCTTGGTAACATTCAATAATTTTTCATTGTTAATTATTCCAATACTTTTTTATATATTCTAGTAAATGTTCTACTTTAAAATATATGCACTATATCCCCCAGTTGACAGAGCCCAGGGGATGGTTTAAGAGCTAGTGAGATGTCCACAGCCCCAGCTTGAGGAGTAAAGGGGACAAGGTGGCCACTAGATCTCAGAGCTGGGAGTGCTCTGTGGAGAGGGTATCTGTCTAGAACTGCTGACATAAGGATAGAGAACTGCATCAGCCCTGGTGCCAGTGCAATACATTTCATAATCACACTCTCTCCCCACTGGCATGGGCTGACCTCACCTCAAGCCAAAGGGCAGGGAACTTATTAATGTTGTGTGTATGGTCCATTGTTTTCAGCCTTAAAGTAGAAGGGAGAAAAGAAAAGAATGGATCAGGAGGAACAAAGACGCAAAGAATTATTTGTTTTAGACTCATAAACATTTATATTCATGGATATTTTAAGATCACTGAGAGTGATTGTTTCTTTTGATGTACATATCTGAAGTTGATACGGACGCTTATTTTCAGGTAGAACATGCTACATACAAATACACTTCTGAGAAATTTACATTCATAGTACTCTCTTAAATCTTCAGTCACTAAGTCATGCCCGACTGCTTGAGACCCCATGGACTGCAGCACACCAGGCTTCCTTGTCTATCACCATCTCCCAGAGTTTGCTCAAACTCATGTCCATGGGGTAGCCATGTTTACTTATCCCCATTTTCATTATCCCCATTTGGCAGACAAAGAAGCTTAGGCAGGTAGGTCAGATTTCACATCTAGGCTGTCCAGTTAGAATGCTTAGATAATAAACTCTTAGATAATAAAGTCTATTCTATGCTGTGTAGTAGTTGTGAAAGCTCTGTGATTATTGCATTGACCTAAGTAGATCAGGATTCAACATACTAGCTGCACTTTCATTCACTATTAGGAATACCTACATATGTTAACACAGTATTAATAATACATAAAAAACAATATACTTTTATTTAGTGAAAAGTATTAATTATTTTTTATATACTAGAAATTTCACTGGCTAATGCAACTAAAGCTTGAAGACATACAAAGTTCAAAGACTTATTTATAGGAGAGATATTTAATTTTATTGCAACTATTTGCTTTAGTTATAACTGAGAGTATGTAAAATCATTGCATGGGACATTCTTATATTAAACTCCAGTGTTTACCTGAAATTCAAATGTACCTGGATTTTTATTTGCTAACTCTGGCAACTTGAAGATGAATAGGAGTCTAACCCTTGGAAAATGTGGGGAAAAAACACTCTAGGCAGAGTGAATATGAGCAAAGAGATTCGCACATAAAGGTGTAGTTGTAGGTATACACTGAAGTATGTATTTAAAGAAGCAGTTTGGTTCAGTGAGGCCAGTTCATGACGTCCACAACAGGGAAGACGAGAAAATGTGACTGCAAATATGGTTTGAGCTCAGATAATCAAATAATTATACCTTGTCAAAAGGAATCAATATGAATCACACAGAGATTTTTAACTAGTGACAGGTCAAGATCACCTTTGCATTTTTAGAACCATAATATGGAGAGAGTATTAAAGGATTAACCAAAGTAAAAGGAGGAAGACATTTTAGGAGGTTCTTGGAATCATCCAGAAAAGAGATGTAAACAGCCTAAATTGCAGTGCAATGAAAAGAAATATTTATTCTTTATATAAAATATGATGAAAGACTTTCTCCTTTTTAGTATTCCCCCCACCCCCGACAGTTTTGTTCACATAATGCCTTATAAGTTTTTGTCTTTCTTGGGAACTGGCCTCTAGTGACTATGTGACCCCTGAACTTTCTTGGAACCATGAGGGAGAAGACAAATGATCCCTTGATGAATGCACTGGCCAAGGCACTTAGTGAGTGCCATCTACTTGAAAGACTATCCAGGGGCTACCACAGAAAAACAGGAATCTAAACAATGATCAAATCTGTCAGCATAGTTTTGTCTCAGCAATATTTTATTTTTAATATAAAAATTTTATTTATTTATTTATTTATTTTTTTCATCTCAAGTGTACATGAGTTCCCAATCTTGAACCCCCCCTTCCCACTCCACATCAACTCTCATTTGATTTTAACTTTTAAAATGACTTCTTATAAATGCATTCTGTAAAAGCTATTTCACTCTCTTCAAGTATACCAAAATCAATTCCTCATATGTCCACCACATGCCTTCTTGAGTGGTCACAAAATAAAAGTGAAGTGACAGGTGCATCTGACTCTTTGTGACCCCATGGACTCATTGAATTCTCCAGGCCAGAATCCTGGAGTAGGTAGCCGTTCCCTTCTCCAGGAGATCTTCCCAAGCCAGTGGTCAAACCCAGGTCTCCCATATTGCAGGTAGATTCTTTACCATCTGATCTACTAGGGAATTCCAAGAATACTGGTGTGGGTAGCCTATCCCTTCTCCAGGGAATCTTCCTGACCTAGGAATTGAACTGGGGTCTCCTGCATTGTAGGTAGATTCTTTACTAGCTGAACTACCAGCGAAGCCCATAAATAAAAAAGATTAAATTTAAATATCAAGTTGATCATAACAAAAATACTTCTAGAAAGAAATCCTTCACATGAAATGGAGGTGGTTTTCTGTATTTTCGTTTTCTGTGAAGTAATCATTCATGCAAAACACATGCTCCTTTTTTATTTCCTATACCAGTGGTTCCCAACCTTTCCAGCACCAGGGACTGGTATTGTGGAAGACAATTTTTTCCACCAGCTGGGGGTGGGGGAGTGGTTTTGGGATGATTCCAGTACATTACACTTGCTGTGCACTTTACTTCTATTATTATCACATCAGTTCCACCTCAGATCATTAGGCATCAGGTCCCAGAGGCTGGGGACTCCTGGCCTACACAACTCAAAAAAACTCATACTCTGATGCAAAATACAGAAGTTATTAAAAAAACTTTGTGTACTTACTTCACATAATATTGTTTCACTATTGTTCTGTTTTAAAAGATGCTTTTTAAAAAAGAATCAGAAATCAATGAAGGTCTTAGTTTTATTTCATGGCATAACAAAACAAGAATCAATATGAAAACAAATGGATCAAAAGTACCAAATAGTACTAATAAAAGCTACATTCAGTCAATAATGGGACCAAGAGAGTTTGTGTACTGAGAGCAAGTAGAAAGAAGAAGAGTTTATATCCCATTAATACAAGAGAATTAGCTGAGCTTTAACTCTGCATAACCGAAGTCAGTTCAGTGACCTTTACACCTTGTTGAATGTGTGAATGTTTCCCACAAGAAAAAAAGTCCATAGTTCACCCAGACAAAGATCTGTCCATTCATTAAAACAAACAAAACAGGAACATATTTTGATATGATTCCTTTAAAAATAAGACTTCGTTCTAGCCTATCAAGTACCCATCTCTGTATATGATGCATAAAAACAGTAAGGATGGATTCAATACTAACTACGCGATGCTTACTTTCCTTCAATGATAATTGTCTTAATGTCTGTTTTAATCAGTATTAACTAGGAGCAATAACATGCTTTTAATTATGTTTTAAACGAGTCCTTTATTGGGCCGTTTAGGGAAGCAAATTAGTCAAAAGGAGCTGTTAATCAAAAACGTGTTACTGGCACAAAATAAATGTTCATTTAAGGAGCCATTTGAAATAAACCTGGCTCATTGCCTCTGACAACCTGCAAGGACACCAGGACCTCCTGAGGATAACTCCTTCAGTACTTGCCTGGATACGCCTTGCTGCTCAGAAGTTATAAGGAGAAACATTAAGCAATTTAGGTCATTCATCAGCTAACTTTTACTACTGTACTCAAGAAAATGAGCCTCCTAGGAACTTCACAGCAGATCTATTCGTTCATTAGCTAAGTAATATTGAGAGAGATGTTCCTGTCACTGCGAATGGAGAAATCTATTGCACTGAATTTTACTGGTATCCCTTTTGTCTATGAGCTGTCTTTGCAAATTCCAAGGTATTTAGGTTGAAAAACTAGCATAATTATCTCTGAACATTTTTCGTATATATTCATTTCCTTTTATTGAACGATCTCTGGCCGGAATGTACCACTGGGCAAGATTATATATTTTATGTGACTCTCCAGCCTTAGTACTGGGCTTTCTCACCATTATCTTCTATTAGCAAGATGCACATTGTTATGCAACTTTGGAAAAGATCTCAGAGCAATTGTTTTGATGATTTAGTTCCGCAATTTTAAAATACCTTAAAACTATGTGATGTTAACTAACAAAATGATCTGTGGAGATCATTTTGCAATGTATACAGATGCTGAGTTATTGTATTTTACACTTGAAACTGTTATATGCCAATTAAACCTCAATAAAAAGTATTTGAAAAAATATGGTCCACTTTCCCTAAGGAATTTTGTTTACAATTTACTATTCTATCCTCTATATTTGAAGGTTAAGACTACTAAAAAGTACATGCATACACTAATATATTTAAAATAGATAACCAACAAAAACCTACTGTATAGCACAGGGAACTCTGCTTAATACTATATAACAATCTAAATGAGAAAATAATTTGAAAAAGAATGGATACATGTATTTGTGTAACTGGGTCACTTCACTGTACACCTAAAACTAGAACATTGTTAATCAATTATAATAGGAAATAAAGAGTTAAAAAATAACTAATTACAGTTATGTAATCTATTGAATGCTATACTTCTTGAAAATGTTAAAAAGATAATTAAAAATGAAAACTAAAAAAAATCTAAAAATGCAAGATAATGACAACAAAGACAACTACTAAAAATTAGATTCCCTCAGTGAGTATTTTCCCACCATATTAATATATTTTTGGAAATCCAGTCTTCAAAGTAGAACTACTCTTTTTTGAAAAGCTTAACTAGGTATGTGGCCACTACAGTGACCTTTGTACAGCTTTAGCTCACCGAGAGGCTTGGCATGCAATGAGCGAGAATAAACATGATTGAATGTTTTCAACACATCCATATATCGAGCACCTACTATATGTCAGACATTGAGTAAGTATGAGGAATTCATAAGGAAAGTCTAAGACATAGCAAGCTCTTCTCACTGAGCTGTACAGTCTCATGTAGGGTTTAACAGTCTCCTTTCTCAATATACAGCACTAATTCAATATAGCATTAAGCAAGCTGAGCAGTAGTACTGTTGGAGGGTGACACTATCTGCAGTATCTATTTACTACTTCCTGGTTTCTAGAAAGTGTTGACATATTCATAGACTTTCCACCATGCACTTTTTCTTTTGTCTCTTTGTTGTTGTTGTTGTTGGTTTGGTGTGTGTGTGTGTGTGTGTGTGTGTGTGTGTGTGTGTGTGTTGTTTTTCTGGTTTGATATTCAGTCTTTAAGTGAAGGGAGTCAAACAAGAGTGAATGTTCTCTTATACCCCGACATGTTTGGTGACTGGAGAGGGAAGACTGGGAGTCTGGTGTGCGAATAAAAGCTTGCTTAGTATCCCAACATGGTTCCCTTTAAGGAATATAAAGCATAAGGTGGATTTTGTTCTTTTTTTCATTCAGAAAGATAATAGAAATCTAAGGCAAAGATACTCTAAAATGATTCTAGGGCATTAAGATGTAGTCTTATCAAAAGATGGAGCCTGAAATGCTTAAACTCTCTGAAGTGATTTTCCCAGTCAGATGAGGAGGCCAAAATTAACTAAATAAGAACATTACCCTGAAAAAAGCAAAGGCAGTCAAGTCAAGACATCCTAAGGTCTGTTTTGCCTACCTCAGAAATGACATGAATGACAAGGAGAATCACTAACAGTATGTTCAAAGTACATCACAGTTGTAAAGAATGAAGTTTTTCATATTGACAGTCAGACCCCAGAGACTTGATGAATATGAACTGGCCTGTAGGGGTCAGGTGCGGAGGTCAGGGGTGGAGTAGGGTCACTGTAAACCTGGATGAAGTCTTGCTCCTATAAAGATTAGAAGTGAGAGAAATCCCTGAGACATCTTGAATGAGTTTATTATTACCTTACACCCTAGCTGTTCCCAGAAAAATAATGACTCACATTAGTAGAGCCCATGCTGTGTGCCATTTTGGTGCAAAGTGCTTTATAAACATTATCTCATTTAATTTTCTCTCTAGGTAGCTCCTATTTTTGTCCTCAAATTAAAGTGATGGAACTGGTATTTTAAAAGATTAAGTGATTTTTCAGTCATGCCTCAGAGATAGGACTTGAACCCAGGTCTCAAATGCAAATTCATAGCTTAGAGACCAAACAAGGGATGCTGCCAGACCTGTATCAGCCTGTGAGATGAGTTTGTAATAAGCTTTGATTGTCTTATTCTAGTGAGATGTTGTGGTTTTTCTGACTGGAACACAGCCTATCTTATGCTGGATAATGTAGAAACCTTGACCAGATCAAGTCACATATATAATATTCTCTTTCAGTCCAGTTTAGTTAAGTCACCCAGTCCTGTCCGACTCTTTGCAGCCCAATGAATCACAGCACGCCAGTCCTCCCTGTCCATCACCAACTCTCAGAGTTCACTCAAACTCATGTCCATTGAATTGGTGATCCCATCCAGCCATCTCATCCTCTGTCGTCCCCTTCTCCTCCTGCCCCCACTCCCTCCCAGCATCAGAGTCTTTTCCAAAGAATCAAATCTTTGCNGCAAAGAGTCGGACACGGCTGAGCGACTGAACTGAACTGAGTGAAATATATACTTTTGTGTTTGATACACACTTCAGATTAGTATTGGTAAACCATTGAAAATGTGCATGTTTCTGTTTAGTAGAAAAATGCCACATTATTTTCCAAAGTGGTTGCAACAGTTTCCGCTCCCACCAGCAGAGTTGGAGAGTTTCATTTGCTCCATCCATTTGCTTTTATCAGTTTTCCTGCATCTTTTGAGATGACCATGTGCTCATAAGATTTTTTTTCCCCATTAATCTGTTAATGTGGTGAATCACACTTCTCATTTTTCCTCATGAAAAAGGAACCTCTCTTTCCTGGGATAAATCCACCTTGGTCAAGATGTACAAATTGTATGTTGCTTGATTCCATGTGCTATGGTTTTTGTAGAGTTTTCACCCCAGTNATGTGCTCATAAGATTTTTTTTCCCCATTAATCTGTTAATGTGGTGAATCACACTTCTCATTTTTCCTCATGAAAAAGGAACCTCTCTTTCCTGGGATAAATCCACCTTGGTCAAGATGTACAAATTGTATGTTGCTTGATTCCATGTGCTATGGTTTTTGTAGAGTTTTCACCCCAGTCTTCATTAGTGGGGTTGGCTTAAATTTGAAGGGGGAGGTTGCTCTAATAACTTTTTTTTTTTAAAAAAATGAAAGAAAATGGCCCCAAAGAACTAGATGTATTTAGGCAACTGCACAATAGGGTGAGAGTCAAACCAGAACTGGAGATCCAACTCCCAGTTACAGCAAATCTATACCCTTGCCTTGGTCTGGAACTCTTGGAGTAATAGTCCTAGCTCCCTGAAAGGCTATGAATGCTAAGATAAACTCTTGACACCCTCCATTTCTAACAATTTTTGACTCCCAGCTTCTCCCATACTGTTTGGAAAACTGCAAATTTGATTTCCTCCTTGTTCACACGACAAGAGCTTAGCTCAGGCGTTCCCCAGTCAGAGGAAAGAAACAAGGCTCTCACAGTAACCCTCCTGGGAATCTTCGGTGATGTGTGCCTCTCTGCTGAGACCCCCAGACTAGATGAGTCTCACATACTCAGAAGGAACGGGTGGAGAGCACGGTTGTAGGGTCAGAGGAAGGAAACCTCTGCCTTTGGGAGCCTGAGGCCTGCTCTACCGTGTAGCCTTGGGTTGTCTCTCACTCAGCTCCACTTTGCAGCGGGGGGCTCCTCTCCTGTCCCCACCCTCTTGCTGCTACTGCTGCAGGATGGAGAGCTCCTGGACTGCAAGGCTCCAGCTCGCCCACCCCTCCCCGAGTCATTAACCACAAGGCTCCCTCACAGGAAACTGGTGAAAATGAGTATTCATGTGTCTTCAACCAAGGCAGTACAGACCTTCAGTGTTTCATCTTTTAGAGAAGTTTGTCCACAAAAGCTTCCAGAACAGCAGCCCTGAGAGTTTGATGGGAAATGGGATATCCACATGGTCTCAAAATATCTCTCATAAATGGCTTAGTAATAGCAAAGGGAAAAATAGCAACCTTCCTACTGGCAGACAGTTGAATGAGATGAAGGAAACTGATGTCTCCAGTGCTGGGACTAGTGGACATCATGCGTTCCCTGAGAAGGACTAATCATTTCTGTAGCGTTCCTGCCGAAAATATTTAACCTGGACCTAATCACAGAGAATTATCAGACGAATCCAAACTGAGGGACATTCTGAAAAACAACTGGTCTGTATTCTTCTAAAAAATGTCAATGCCTTAAAAGCCAGAAGAAGAGGCACAGTTTCTGATCAAAGATGAGTAAAAGGACTCGGCAGTACAATCCATGCCCCACCCTGGACTGGATCTTGAACCAGGGGGTGAAAAGTATCATAAGGGTCATCACCTGACACCATTGTCACCTGGCATCCTCTGATAATTGGTGAGATTGCAAAACAGACTTCTCAGAGAGTAACACTGTGTTCCTGTTAAATTTCTTCATAATGGTGCCAAGGTGACGTAAGAGAATGTCTTTGTTTTTTAGGAATTCACACTGAAGGGTTTATGCATAAAGGAATGTGATGCCAAAATTTTCAGCTGATTTAGAAAAAATATCTATATATCACACACACACACACATATATATATATATAGAGAGAGAGAGAGAGAGTGAAAGAGAGAGAGAGCACAAGTGTGTCAAAATGTTAACAGTTGGTGAATCTTGGAGAAAAATATAGCAGTTTTTTCTATATTCTTACAACCTTTCTTTTCTGGATATTATTTCAAAACAATACATTTAAAAAAAAATGCTTTCGTATCTAGCAAATGGAAAACCACAAAGGTAAATGATAAGGATCATCTTGGCGNTAAAGGAATGTGATGCCAAAATTTTCAGCTGATTTAGAAAAAATATCTATATATCACACACACACACACACACACACACATATAGAGAGAGAGAGAGTGAAAGAGAGAGAGAGCACAAGTGTGTCAAAATGTTCACAGTTGGTGAATCTTGGAGAAGAATATAGCAGTTTTTTCTATATCCGTACAACCTTTCTTTTCTGGATATGATTTCAAAACAATACGTTTAAAAAAAAATGCTTTCGTATCTAGCAAATGGAAAACCACAAAGGTAAATGATAAGGATCATCTTGGCGGTTAGAATACAGAGTGTCATTATTAATACATTCTTGGTGCTAGATGTCTTCAGAGGAAATCGCTTATCTTCTTAACCCTTTAAGAAAGGGATCATCACTCCACATGTGCAGATAAAAAGATGAAGGCTACAGAGATGAACTAAAACATTCAAGGTCGCCCAGCAAAGAAGCAGCAGGGTTGGGATTCCCTCGGGTCTGTGTGAAAGCCTTCTGGTGCCACAAATTCCCTGGGATGTGACCCTGACAAAAACCGATCAGAAGAGAAGGTGGCATGTATGTCTTCTTGGTTATAAGCTGTTGGGTCTTAATACATCTGGCCTTTTCTGAGAACTGCCTCTTCTTTCCAGGCACTGCCTTGGATGTAGTGAGTAGAGACCCCCCCCTAAAAAAAGGCAAGATGTGTGTAGAGTCCAGAGAACACAGGTGGACATGGACAAGATCTACAGTGAGAAACAGGGGTTTCTGGCAGCCCAGAGGGGAAGGAAGTTGGTTCTGACTGCCCTGATGATTTTGGGTAGCTCACTGTGTTTCTGAAGAAGAATGATGGAGGTAAAAGAAGGGGCGCTGGTGTCCACCTAGATGGTGTAACCTGGACTGGGACCAGTCCTGCCTCTTAGGAGTCATGTGGATCTTGGGAAGGTTGTCCAAAATACCTGTAGGGTTGATCTGAGAATCAGATTTAGTATAAGTGAAATGCTGGTGTGGCAGGTTCTGGTCCTCTTTTGGGAGCTGTGGCCTCTGGGGACCTGGGAGTAGCTAAAAAGAAGACAGAGATTGGTGGAGATCATATTGATGTTTCCGTGTCTTTGCTCATCAAGAAACTAAAATAGAGGTGTCCCCAGCCTGGTTCCAAAATGGATATGCTGAACCAAACTTTAGTGTGGGGGAAAAAAATAAGAGCAATAATGCATTATTTTGTAAACTCTTCTTCTATGCAGGGAGCAGGGATGAATGGTATCAGGAGAGAAAGAGAGAAGCATCTGAACAGTCTGCCTTCACCCTTAACTCAGGAGTGCCTTTCCTGGGGCAGGGGAAGAAGTCTTCCTGGCTTCCCCTCAAGAGTTCCCCATATGCCCGTGACCGCCAAAGCATCCTGTCTTTGGCAAACATCCCAGTGCCTAGGCTCCTCCTGCAGAAGCCGGAATCAATAGAATAGATAGTAGCCATAGGGGCAGAGATGCAAAGGCACCCACCATAAGGCAACTCAGCATGAGCTCAAGTTCACGAGCAGTGGAGATGCCCACTGCCTGAGGGCTAGGACTCAGTTCTGGGGCAGACTCAGCCTCAGGCCACTGACACTTAAAAAAGGAGCTTGGGGTACTCCCGTAACCCCAACCAGGGCCAAACATATAAGCTATGGCTGGCTCCTGAGGGGTGCTCACAGAATGGAGACAGCATTACTGCGTGAAGTTGAATATGCCACTTTGGTGTAAGGATTATTTTCAGCTACAGGCAACTGAGAATCAGCCAAGGAAGAGGAAGAGTTCTTTGCCCTTTCCTTGGGTACCAAAAGGGGGGCATACATTTCCTTCTGAGAAAGGTGCCCGCCCTGGACCAGAACAAGTGACTTATTATCAAAGGTGAGAAGCTGACACCAAGTTTAGTTTGCACAAACAGAACTTATTAAAGTAGCCCTTATCTTCCTTTGGCTTCCCTGGTGGCTCAGAGGGTAAAGCGTCTGCCTACAATGCAGGAGAGCCGGGTTCAATCCTTGGGTTGGGAAGCTCTCCTGGAGAAGGACCTGGCACCCTACTCCAGTACTCTTGCCTGGAAGATCCCATGGACGGAAGAGCCTGGTGGGCTACAGTCCATGGGGTCGCCAAGAGTCGGACACGCCTGAGCAACTTCACTCTCACTTATCTTCCTTTGGTCCCCTCCCATATTTCCTTGTCACTTCGTCATAGTTTATCCTCCCTGGAAGCCCAGACTTCCTTTCCTTCGTTGAAATGGTACATAAGCCTCCAAACCTAACTGCTTTTTTGAGTTTCACCCCTTTCCTGTGAACACCTGTGCACCTAAACATATGCTGAATAAAAACTATGTCTTTTCTCTTAATCTGCCTTTTGTTAGTTTAATTCACAGACTCTCAGTTACTGAGTTAAGAAACTAGAAGAAAATAGTTTTCTCCCCAACATACGCTTAATAGTGATGAACTCAGACTTCCCTTGTACATCACTTTTTGTCATGTAGATGTTTTTTGTCACTGGGAGAGAATTCCAAGTGGATTAGTCATTTAATCTATAATTTAGTAAGTTATTTACAAAATGGAAACCTCTCTGCTTTGCTATCAGTGATAGCCATTTTCTAAATGGCTAAAAACTTACTTTTGAAAAGATACCATATCATTATTAAAGAAAACTTTCAAAAACTTTCAAAATAATGAGGAACAGTCTAATATCTGACTTTGAATTTCTGCCTGTTCCGTTCCAGAATGTGACCCCATGCATCCGTGTCTTGACAGTTGTACCATATATACCACCTTAATCTGCTTTTCTCATCATAAAGATTTTTCTGGGTTTCTACATAGTTTTCATATGAGTTCTTCCTTTCGTTATTCATCATTCTTCAAAGAGCCATTTACCTCCTAGGACTTCTGTGATGAAAGTGTCATTGCTTGCTAAACTCCGTAAAGGGGAGTACAATATATAATTTCATCTTTTTATCTCTTCTAATGACTAGAGCAATGCTGGGAATACGCTTAGTCCTCAGTGTTTGCAGCCTTGAAAAAAAAGTTAGTAGAAGACAAATTCTAGGAATAAAGAACCATGTAAAACACTAAGAGGTCTTATCAGTTCTTCTTGCATACAATGTAGCATAAGTTTCCAGAAAATACAGCTAAAAATACAAATATTATACTATAAGCCACACACTTTTCTCCATGTTCAACCCTTCAGAGCAATATTGCGGTCATACCTTTGATTGTATGCAGGCGATGTTCCTGACCAGTCTTATACAGGAAATAAATATTTAGCAGTAACAAAAAAGTCTGTTCATTGTAGCTTTGTGGAGAGGTAATCTATGTGATGCTGGGAGGGACTGGGGGCAGGAGGAGAAGGGGACGACAGAGGATGAGATGGCTGGATGGCATCACTGACTCGATGGACGTGAATCTGAGTGAACTCTGTGAGTTGGTGATGGACAGGGAGGCCTGGAGTGCTGTAATTCATGGGGTCACAAAGAGTCGGACACGACTGAGCGAATGAACTGAACTGAATCTATGTGAATCTATATTTAGGTATGACCTAAATCAAATCCCTTACAATTATACAGTGGAAGTGAGAAATAGTTTCAAGGGATTANTGATCCACACAGTCAAAGACTTTGATGCTGGCAGGGATTGGGGGCAGAAGGAGAAGGGGACGACAGAGGATGAGATGGCTGGATGGCATCACTGACTCGATGGACATGAATCTGAGTGAACTCTGGGAGTTGGTGATGGACAGGGAGGCCTGGAGTGCTGCAATTCATGGGGTCTCAAAGAGTCGGACACGACTGAGTGACTGAACTGAACTGAACTGAACACAGTCAAAGGCTTTGGCATAGTCAATAAAGCAGAAATAGATGTTTTTTCTGGAACTCTTGTTTTTTCCATGATCAGTGGATGTTGGCAATTTGATCTCTGGTGCCTCTGCCTTTTCTAAAACCAGCTTGAACATCTGGAAGTTCACAGTTCAAGTATTGCTGAAGCCTGGCTTGGAGAATTTTGAGCATTACTTTATTAGCATGTGAGATGAGTGCAATTGTGAGGTAGTTTGAGCATTCTTTGGCATTGCCTTTCTTTGGGATTGGAATGAAAACTGACCTTTTCCAGTCCTGTGGCCACTGCTGTTTTCCAAATTTGCTGGCATAATGAGTGCATCACTTTCACAATATCATCTTTCAGGATTTGAAATAACCCAACTAGAATTCCATCACTTTCACTAGCTTTTTTCATAATGATGTTTTCTAAGGCCCATTTGACTTCACATTCCAGGATATCTGGCTCTGAGTGATCACATCATCATGATTATCTGGGTCGTGAAGCTCTTTTTTGTATAATTCTCCTGTGTATTCTTGCCACCTCTTTTTACCATCTTCTGCTTCTGTTAGGTCCATATCAGTTCTGTCTTTTATAGGGCCCATCTTTGCATGAAATGTGCCCTTGGTATCTCCAACTTTCTTGAAGTGATCTCTAGTCTTTCCTATTCTGTTGTTTTCCTCTATTTCTTTGCATTGATCACAGAGGAAGGCTTCCTCCTTAGTACTTGTGAATTGAATGGGTGAGTAGATAAATGAGTAAATAAATATAGGCACCTACCAGGATTTTAAATCTTTATTATTTAATATATTGGGTAAATTTGGACTTCCCTGGTAGCTCAGATTATAAAGAGTCTGCCTACAGTGTAGGAGACCTGGGTTCAATCCCTGGGTTGGGAAGATCTCCAGGAGAAGAAAATGGCAACCCACTGCAGTATTCTTGCCTGGAAAATCTCATGGAGAGAGGAACCTGGTAGGCTATAGTCCATGGGGTCACAGAGTCCGATACGACTGAGTGCCTTTACTTTCACTTTCTTTGGCTAAATTTAATTATCACAGCAACCCTGGAAGTGCACCAGGCTTCTCCACAGGATTTTCCAGGCAAGATTACTAGAGTGGGTTGCCATTTCCTTCTCCAGGGGATCTTCCCGACCCAGGGACCGAACCTAGGTCTCCTGCGTTGTAGGCAGACGCTTTACCCTCTGAGCCATCAGGGAAGCCCAAAATAGTCCAGACTCTGTCCTATAGAGACTTTTTCTGGTTTCTTGGCCATATATTACTTTCTAATGCCTAATATCTACACAAAATTTCTTCCCGACCCAGGAATCAAACCGGGGTCTCCTGCATTACAGGCGGATTCTTTACCAACTGAGCTGTGAGAGAAGCCCCCCAAAATTCCAATGATGCAAATTTTACTCTTTCTTTTTGTTTTGTTATTACTGGTGTAGAAACTGAGGCTTTGGTATGTTAAGTAACTGATTAAAGATCACATAATTGTTCAATATCAAAACCTAATTTTAAATGCACAAATTTTTATCCAAATTCTTTTTTGTTAATTTTTTGCATTATTAGAGCCTTTTCCAATTGTAGCACTTGATAATCTGAACACCCTAGAAAATAAATGAAGCAAAGGTTCTCTTTTTCAAGCCTGGTCTCCATTTATTAACTTGCTAATGTTGCAATGTGAATTTGAGTGATTTAAAAATCATTTCTGTATATAATGGACAATTAATATATTGGCAAATTATATACTTAATCTGTATCATAACAGTTATCTTAATGAAAATATATGTTCCGATTTAAGTTATGTCTATTTAAATCATGCTCGCTATTGAGTAATCGCTGTCATAAATGAGGTACTCCTATCATAAGATGTTTTTTAATAGTAGAACTCATTTCAAACTCTCTTCTCAGAAGGCTGTATTCAGATGTGAAAGGAAGGCAGAGAACTTATGTCAGACCAGTGAGAAAAGGGAGAAAATACCATAAAAACTCTTTCAACACCTTCTTGTTTTCACTGGTCCCAATTCTGACTTGTACATGCCTCCCTCTTTCATAGCTATCAAAAATGTTGGAGAGTAAACCATCTATGAACAGGGAGAAATGGAAAGTTGAGCTATTTTACTGGTACCTTGTAGCTGCTCAATTAATAGTAGGAAATGACTCAATATAAGAGTGAGAGTTAAGAATGGAAGGTCTGGTTTATCATGGGTAAACTGAACAATACTCTGTGATTGATTCCCACTAAATTCTATTATTGCATATCAAATTGGAAAATGTCTTTAATTATTAAACATTAGAATTTTAATTCAGCATTAAGAATAACTCAATTTTACTATATATATAAACCTTTTAGAACATCTCAGCCAAATATCTTAATAAAACTTATATGTACTGATAGTATCTTACTATAAGTTATTTAATTTTGATTTTTATGAGAGACCCACAAACATATAAACTAAACTGTTATCTTAAATATCATCTTCTATTTAATAATTAAGAACTGATTGCTTTGGGGGATGAATACTTGAATATATCAACAATAATGTGACGTTGTGTTAGAAGTGGGTCTCTGCATGATGATGGAGACTAGACACTTAACTTTTTAAATGACCATCTTCCTCATTAAGTGTTGGGTTAGTGTCTCTCCATTGATCATTTCGTTGCACAAACCACAATAAGAGATTACTTCTGACCCCACTCCATAACTGAAGGATTTTCCAGTTAATGATACAACCACAGTCTGCCTGTTTTAGACTATTAGAGCTGCAGAAATGTGATCTTTGCAATATAAAGTAATTACTAAACTCCCTGTCTATATCATCTGGCACATTTATTTCAATTAGCACTGATGGTAACTTTCTTCTGGCTTTAAATTTCTATCAAACTCTCCTTTTATTTGTTGTGGGTATAGAGTCAAACAATTTCCACTGGAAGAAGACAGGAAACCAATGACTAGATCTATGCATATCTTAAATCAGAACCACCTAGCATCCATTTTTATAGCCAAGTTGAAACAAAACCTTATTTTAGAGTTTTTAATAATAAAATAGCATCTTTAGTTTTCAAAGTTAGATGTTTTGGCCCTTCTCTATGTCACTCTGAATGGAACCAGATTTTGTAGAAATTTGTTTGTGAAAATCATACACAGAACATTTGTTTCAGGCTGAGAAACTACTTTTTAAAATCTTAATGGTATAACTTGAATCATTTTTTAAAAAGCAAACATCCATGGTTTTAGAAACTAAATTTAACTTTTAGGTTTAGAGCTGTTTCAGGGATTTTCAAAGAGGGTGGTATTGACCTAAAGGGGTAACAATTACTTGTCTGGGGGTTGGGGGAAAGCTCATTTTTTTAATGTATAAAGTACAGATATACATTCAGTACATAATGGACAGTATATACACTAAAATGTCATGGGAGGATTAGATAAAGATGTGGAAAGGCTTCTAAGGAAAGCAATAATAAACATGAAGCTGAGAAACACTGTGCTATTCTAAAGCATTTGAAGGTCAGAAGAAAAGTCAACATATAATATAATTTATAGAACAATTCAGAGACATTTATAGAACTATTCAGTCTCTAGTTGCTGTATTTTATAAATGAGGACAACCATTACTTCAGCCTCTTTCATTTTAAACCAGTGTTTACGTGTTACATTCCACGAACAGAAACCAACCAGCTATAAACTATCCATAAATATCTTATTTTCTCCTATTGTACTTGGAGATGTTTTTCTCCTATAGTAAGTGAGATGTTTGTTGTTGTTTAGTTGCTAAGTCATGGACTCTGACCCAACAGGCTCCTCTGTCCATGGGATTCTCCAGACAAGAATGCTCCAGTGGGTCTCCATTTCCTTCTCTAGGGGATCTTCCTGACCCAGGGATCAAAACCGCATCTCCTGCATTGGCAGGAGGATTCTTTACTACTGAGTCATAAGGGAGCCAAGTGAAATGTTTAGCCACTGTGAAATGTTTTGCTCTATCCTAGATACTCTTTTAATTGAGATGTAATTGGCATATTGTATAATTTTAAGGTGCACAGCACTTTAATTTGATGTATGCATGTGTTGCAATAGGATTACCACTGTACAACACCTCTGTTATGTCACACAATTATCATTTATTTCTTGTGGCAAGAACAATCAAGATCTAGTCTCTTAGCAACTTTGAAGTTCCTAATACAGTATTGTTGACCACAACCACTATGTTGTGCATTAGATTTTCAGGACTATTTTATCTACTAGTTACAAGTTTATACCCTTAAGTATCACCCCAATCCCTGACCCTCAGGCTCTGGTGACCACCATTCTATTTTCTGTTTTTACTAAAGCAGCTTTTTAAAACTCTCTACCTTTTAATGATAGTTTAGAATTTATAGGCCTTTTCCTGTCACCACCCTTTTCCCTAGATGGTTCACTCACTGATCTCAAATAAACACAACACAGATGCACTTATGGGTACCACTGTTCTCTAGCCAGGTGAGATCACTGATTCGCTATTCAGTTTAAAGTGATGTGCTTACATGGCCGTCGACCTTTCCAATCTTTCCCTCACATCTTTCCAATTCTTAGGCAATAGACCTATGCTTGCTTATTTCACAAAGCCAAATATCAAAATAAAAAATAAAAATATGAAAGTTATTCACAAGTGTCATGGAGACTTATCACCACTAACTTTATCTTTTATTTACTGACTTCACAAAATAAAATAAAATTTCAATCACATATCACAACAACATCTCTAGGACTAAAAATATCAAACAAGGAAAATAAAACCTTGTATGTCACTTTGGAAAGGTTACCAATACTTAAGTCCAGGGATGAAATAGCTTAAATTTTACTCTAAAATTATAAAAAGCAACATCAGAATGCCTTATTTTTTGTGTAATATAAACAATACAAATAGTAACACAAATATATATGCTGTAATTGATCATGTATAACTTCTATTAAAGTTAAGGACTGAGTAATTATGGGAAACACCTCGAGCTCATCACATCAAAAACATTTACAGTATTCTCATAACAATGCTGATTTGAGGAAGTACTACATTGGGGTTGGGGGTGATTCAGAATAAATACCCTAGGGTTTCTATTCTAGGTCCATATTTAAAATATCTAAAAGTAGATTAGTTGTGTATAAAATGGTATTTTAACTCACAAAAATTTGAAAAGAACAGATTAAATGACTACTAACTGTATGCATGTAACATATAATAGCTATGTTAATAGAATAATATTAAATACAGTAATCAAGTCCAAAAATAATGAGAGTTCTCAATTTAATATGCTTATATCTAGTCTTTCATGAAAAAGTAAAAAAAAAAAAATTTAGACTTTTTAACATATATTATCAGACTAATATATGCCATACAGTCATAGACTGAGAAACATGCTCTATTTTTAACCTTTTATATCTATAATACACCAATATAAACATATAATCAATAAACAGGTAATATAACTAATGCTATTTAAAAATAAAGAGCAATAAATAGTATATCTGAACAATAAAAAATGATGAAATGATTGAGAGAATTCAGTGTCTTAAAAACTGACATGTTCATAGGTTACTGTGTTTATTCAAATATCAAATTATATACATGAAACAGTTTAAAATCTAAAATATAAAATGCATCACTATCTCTGGACTTTTTAGAAAAGAATTTCTAAAAAGATGCATATAAAATATTTTGCACCACTTTCGATAGCAAAGCATAATGTATTTAAAAGTTGAGGGAGGAAAGCTATTGATAAGATCAAAAACTTGGCAAGTAAGCAACAAAACACTTTCTATGAGGTTCAATCTCATTTCATGATAGGCAGTATAATTTCATGACTGTAGTTTCTATAAACACATTTACTCTTTAGAGTTATAATATTGTAGTATCTCCTTTAAAGAAAATAAATGACATGACAAAATGCTAAGTATCTTCTGGTGTCTTTTTAACCCGTTTTCTTCAAACATTCATTAGTTACTCTAGGCCAGGTAATCAGGTTCAAGAACTGATGTAGGTGTCAGAGAAGGACAAGAAATAACAATAGAAATCAAAATATCCATGAGTAGTTGTTCTGGGCAAAAGTGTCTCTTTTTCATTATTAAATTCATGCGACTGAAGTTTCATAGATGATTTTGTATATGTTAAGGGAAATTGATTAAAGGGAATCTCAATGGAACCATTAATGATAGCATAAGATTTGGTAGGACTTGAACACCATCCATAGTGTTTTAATGACTTAAATGCCAGAATTGCTCCCACAGTTTGTATTGTCTCATTCAGTTCAGTTCAGTTCAGTCGCTCAGTCGTGTCTGACTCTTTGCGACCCCATGAATTGCAGCACGCCAGGCCTCCTTGTCCATCACCAACTCCCCAAGTTCACTCAGACTCACGTCCATCGAGTCAGTGATGCCATCCAGCCATCTCTCATAAGTCACCAGCAATGACTTCAGAGGGTGTACAGGGTATTAAGGAAGGACATCAGTTCAGTAGGAATATATCTATTATATATATTGATTGAATAAACAATTTATAATGTACCAGAAAAACTATTTTGTATTTTCAAATTTTATTCTTTTGAATAATATTAGAAAATTAAATTGGAAAAATAAAGTGTTAACTTGATAAAAGTACCAGTGTACATTCTAGGCTTTATAAAGCACTAATACCTCAAATAGCATTTAGGGTAAAAATAAAAAGTATTTCAAGGGATGATTTCTTAAATTATTACATGATACAACTAGTACTCTAAAATTATTCAGAGAAGAGATTTTTAGAGGAAAAAAAACCACAATAATAAAAATAAAGCCTTATGTTTCTACGTATCATTAATAATTTAGTTGTTATCATAATTTTAGAATCATATATACCATAATTTTTTAAATTTCTATGGAGACACATGCTAAGCTGATCAATGCTTTACAGTCCCTGGTTATAGTAAATATTATCCAAATAATTTAATTGTTAAATAATATTATGAATAGGTTCTTTATAAAACTGACTCATCATGTTATAGATCATAGCCATGTCATCTAGAAGCTAGGAAAAGTTTACTCCAACCATAGTGGTGCCATATTGGATTACATAATACTTAGTAAATTTTTCTGCCTAGCACTATTTTCACTTTGTATATAAACTGTATTCTAGGTCTTGTTACCATTGCATTATCTCACATAAATATTAGGACTAGATATATTCAACAAGACCTCTTTTACTGAATAGCATAATTTTTCAATCAAAACAATCACAATTCTCAGTTTGTTTTGATTAAATAAAATAATTAAAAACTAATTTATTTGGAAAAGTTGCTGCTTATTTTATTTACCTTGGTTTGAAATGTAACTTCTTATGTTTCTAGTTAAACTTTTAAAGAAAAAGACAGGTATCAGGGAAGGAGGATAAAGTAAAAGTTAGTTTCTAATATACTAAAGATAAAAATCAAGGTTATCATTCATCATATCTAGTTTAAATTTTGTGAAAACTGAAAAGAATTGTATTTTAATCATAGCAATCTCCATTATTATCCATCTTTAGCTGTACTTAGGTCTGGATGAAAGCAACTCTAATATAAATATACTTAACCCTTGAAAAATGTGTTTGAACCACGAAGGTCCATTTATGAGCAGTTTTTTTTCCCCCCAATAAATATATTAGGAAATTTGGGGAAGATTTGTGACAATTGGAAAAAAACTCACAGATGAAACTGTGTAACCTAGAAACATCAAAAAAGAAACTTAAAAAATTAGGTATGTCATGAATGCTTAAAAAATATCAAGATACTAGTCTATTTTATTATTTGCCACCATAAAATAGACACAAATATATTATAAAATGTTAAATTTTATCAAACCTTAAGGCATACATTTGCAACTCATCCATGGCACCATTTGCAGTCCCAGAGAAATATAAAGGTTAACTGTACGGCAGTTATAATTTTGTAGCCATCTCCTGCTGCTATTCCTGCTATTATTCAAGTGTTGTGAATATCCACTTAAAAAATCTTGTGACTCTCATCATCTCAATGTGATCAGCTTGCTTCTCCAGTAAATTGAATATCCTAATAAAAAGTGATCTCTCTCTTGGTTCTCATGTATTTTTCGTTGAGTTTAGTGCAATACCATAAACCGTGAATAATGCTATAGGACCCACACAAAGTGCCACTAGTGATGCTAGAAGTGTTTTCATGAAGCAGAGAAAAGTCATGACAATAATAAAGAGAAGTTGAGCTGTTTGATATGTACCACAAATAGAGGTCTGAAGCTGTGATTGCCAGTCATAACAAGAAAAATGACCAGAGTGAGGACCACTGTAAAAAATAATAATAATAAATACATAAAAGAAATCCATGACTGTAGCTATGCCAGCAAGCATGAAAATCTTGCACTTCCTGCAAAATACTTTTTTATCTCACATTGAGAATGTAGCTCTTATGTGGCTGCAAATTGCTTAGGAAAATCATACCTATACACTCAAATATGATTTGAGAAAAAGCAAAGTAAAAAAGGTCAGTTTTCATTCCAATCCCAAAGAAGGCAATGCCAAGAATGCTCAAACTACTGCACAGTTGCACTCATCTCACATGCTAGTAAAGTAATGCTCAAAATTCTCCAAGCCAGGCTTCAGCAATACGCGAACCATGAACTTCCAGACGTTTAAGCTGGTTTTAGAAAAGGCAGAGGAACCAGAGATCAAATTGCCAACATCTGCTGGATCATCGAAACACAAGAGAGTTCCACAAAACATCTATTTCTGCTTTATTGACTATGCCAAAGCCTTTGACTGTGTGGATCACAATAAACTGTGGAAAATTCTGAGAGAGATGGGAATGCCAGACCACCTGACCTGCCTCTTGAGAAACCTATTTGCAGGTCAGGAAGCAACAGTTAGAACTGGACATGGAATAACAGACTGGTTCCAAATAGGAAAAGGAGTACGTCGAGGCTGTATATTGTCATCCAGCTTATTTAACATATATGCAGAGTACATCATGAGAAACGCTGGGCTGGAAGAAGCACAAGCTGGAATCAAGATTGCCAGGAAAAATCTCAACAACCTCAGCTATGCAGATGACACCACCCTTATGGCACAAAGTGAAGAAGAACTAAAAAGCCTCTTGATAAAAGTGAAAGAGGAGAGTGAAAAAGTTGGCTTAAAGCTCAACATTCAGAAAACAAAGGTCATGGCATCTGGTCCCATCATTTCATGGGAAATAGATGGGAAAACAGTGGAAAGAGTGTGAGACTTTATTTTTCTGGGCTCAATACTCACTGCAGATGTGACTGCAGCCATGAAATTGAAAGAGTCTTACTCCTTGGAAGGAAAGTTATCAACAACCTAGATAACATATTCAAAAGCAGAGACATTACTTGTCTAACAAAGGTCTATCTAGTCGAGGCTATGGTTTTTCCAGTGGTCATGTATGGATGTGAGAGTTGGACTGTGATGGAACAACTGACTGGTTCAAAATTGGGAAAGGAGTATGACAAGGCTGTGTATCGTCACCATGTTTGTTTGACTTATATGCAAAGTTCAATTCAGTTTAGTCACTCGTGTCAAACTCTTTGTGACCCCACGAACTGCAGCACGCCAAGTCTCTCTGTCCATTGCCAACTCCCAGAGCTTACACAAACTTGTGTCCATTGCTATGGTGATGTCATCCAACCATCTCATCCTCTTCTCCTCCTGCCCTCAATCTTTCCCAGCATCAGGGTCTTTTCAAATGAATCAGTTTTTTGCATCAGTGGCCATAGTATTAGAACTACAGCTTCAGCATCAGTCCTTCCAATGAATATTCAGGACTGATTTCCTTTAGGATGGACTGGTTGGATCTCCTTGCAGTCCGTGGGACTTCAACACCACAGTTCAAAAGCATCAATTCTTCAGTGCTCAGCTTTCTTTTTAGTGCAACTCTCACATCCATACATGACTACTGGAAAAACCATAGCTCTGACCAGACAGAACATTGTTGGCAAAGTAATGTCACTGGTTTTTAATATGCTGTCTAGGTAGGTCACAACTTTTCTTCCAAAGAACAAGTGTCTTTTAATTTCATGGCTGCAGTCACCATCTGCAGTGATTTTGGAGCCCCCCAAAATAAAGTTTGTCACTCTTTTCACTGTTTTCCCATCTATTTCCCATGAAGTGATGAGACCAGATGCCATGATTTTTATTTTCTGAATGTTGACTTTAAAGCCAACTTTTTCATTCTCTTTCACTTTCATCAAGAAGCTCTTATTTCTTCTTTACTTTCTGCCATAAGGGAGGTGTCATCTGCATCTGAGGTTATTGATATTTCTCCCGGCAATCTTGATTGCAGCTTGTGCTTCATCCAGCCCAGCATTTCTCATGAAATTCAGAGTACATGATATTCAGAGTGCATCATGTGAAATGCCAGGTTGGTTAAGTTATAAGCTGTAAGCAAGATTTCCAGGAGAAATATCAACAGCCTTAGACATGCAAATGATACCACTCTGATGGCATAAAGCAAAGAACTAAAGAGCCTCTTGATGAAGGTGAAAGAGGAAACTGAAAAAACTGGATTAAAACTCAGTATTAAAAAAGTAAGATCATCACATCTGATCCCATCACATCTGATCCCATCACTTCATGGTAAATAAAAGGAGGAAAATACTGGAGTGGGTAGCTGTTCCCTTTTCTAGGGGATTTCCCCAACCCAGGGATCAAACCCAGGTCTCCCACATTGCAGGTGGATTCTTTTCCAGGTGAGCCACAGGAGAAACCCAAGAATACTGGAGTGCATAGCCTATCCTTTCTCAAGCAGATCTTCCCAACACAGGAATTGAACTGGGGTCTCCTGCATTGCAGGTGGATTCTTTACTAACTGAGATATGAAGCTATGACAAACCTAGACAGTGTATTAAAAAGCAAAGACAACACTTTGCTAATAAAAATATGCATAGTCAAAACTATGGTCTTTCCAGTAGTCACATATGGATGTGATAGATGGACCATAAGGAAGTGAGAACACCAAAGAATTGATGCTTTCAAACTACAGTGTTGAGCAAGACTCTAGAGAGTTCCTTGGGCAGAAAGATCAAATCAATGAATCCTAAAGGAAATCAATCCTGAATATTCATTGGGTGGACTGAAGCTGAAGCTCCAATACTTTGGCCATCTGATACAAAGAGCCATTGCAAAAGACCCTGAATCATGAGATGGTTAAATGATATCATCGACTCAATGTACATTAGTTTGAGCAGACTCTGGGAGACAGTGAAGGACAGGAAAGTTTGATGCATGGAGCCCATGCGGTCACAAAGAGTTGGACATGATTGAGTGACTGAACAACACCGCCACACAGTAACTTATGAAAATGACTGCTAATGCTATGAACATTACAAAAGGCTCCAAGGATTACAACAATGGCATCTTCAGTAGTGTAACATGAAAGGCTGTGAAAGCCAGTAAGCCCTAAATAATAAGTTCTTGATGGAGAAGTCTGTGTCCAGATGTATGTAACTTCAAAGGCTTTACGACAGAACCAAATAAAGAAATCATGAAAGATCCTGTGTTTATGCCAAAAAGGTGGTGGAGTGGTGGTGAAGAGTTTCAAGATATGCATCTTGAACAAATTCAAGAGCTAACCTTCACCACAATAGCACGCTAGAGGAATTAACAGATGACTTGATGGATTTGAGTGCTTCTGAATCAGTGCCAAATGATGAAGAAGAAGATGTAGAAGAAGCAATGCCAGACAGCAAATTGACACTGGACAATCTGGCAGAAGGGCTCCTATTATTCAAGGCTGCTTTTCACTTCTTTTATGCCCTGAACTCTTCTATGATGAGAGCACTGAAACTAAAGCAAAAGGTAGACGGGGGATTGGTGCCATAAAGAAACATTTTTAGAGAAATGAAGAAGCAAAAATGTCAGATAGAAATTATGATGTACATTTATAACAAGTGTACCTGCCTCTGACACCTCCCTTTCTACCTCTTCCACCTCTTCCACTTCTGAGACAGCAAGACCAACCCCTCTTCTTCCCCCTTCTCAGCCAGTTCAATAAGAAGATGAGCAGGATTGACACTTTCAGGATGGTTTAGTTCCACCTAAATTATTTACTAATAATCATCATGTCTAAGGTTAATAAACTTATCTGTTATATATATGTGCTGTCTGTATGAAAATCTAGTAACTACATGAGAGGTTTTTTGCCACCATTATCATCAACATTGTCTAAGTATTTATCATGTGCAAGACTTGTACTGAAGTGGCTAGCCTATCCTTATAGACATAAACAGAGTAATAGTGAATATAAAATTAATAATATCTTAGTTTTCTTACTCTGTAATACTTTACTTTCAAAGAATTATGTGATTATGCAGTATACATCTCTCTGTCTCCTAACTGGAGAAACTGAGCATCAGCCGAGAGGAGCCACACTGCGTCCAAGGTCAGACGCGGTGGCAGAGTGGAGCCACCCCGCGTTCAAGGTCAGACGCGGTGGCAGAGTGGAGCCACCTCGCGACCGAGCCCGGGGCAGCGTCCGGGAGGAGCCACCCTATGCCTGAGAGCAGAGGTGGCAGCTGGGTGGAACAACTCTACATCCAAGGAGCTGTGACTGCGCAGGCGCAGGAGGGAATAGAGGAGCTATCCCACGTTGAAGGTCAGGAAGGGTGGTGGTGTGGAGATACCCCTCATCCAAGGTAAGGAGCAGCGGCTGCACTTTGCTGGAGCAGCCGTGAAGAGATATCCCACGTCCAAGGCAAGAGAAACCCAAGTAAGATGGTAGGTGTTGCAAGATGGAATCANGAATACACAGAGGAACTGTACAAAAAAGATCTTCATGACCTAGATAATCACGATGGTGTGATCACTCATACAGTATTATAAAATAAAAATAAATAAATAAATATAAAATAATAAAAATTTTAAAAAAATAAAAATAAAAAAAACAAAAGAAAAAAACATATACACCCAATCTTCATTGCAGCACTATTTACAAAAAGCAGGACATGGAAGCAACCTAAATGTACATCAACATAGAAACAGTTAAAGGAGATATGGTACACATATATAATAGAATATTACTCAGCCATAAAAAGAATGAAATTGTGCCATTTGCAGAGATGTGGATGGACTTAAAAGACTATCATACAGAGTAAAGCAAGTCAGAAAAACAAATATCATAGATTATCATATATGCATATATGTGGAGTCTAGAAAAATGGTACAGATGATCTTATTTGCAAAGCAGAAATAGAGGCACAAATGTAGAGAGCAAATATATGGATATTAAGGAGGAAATGTGTGGGGATGAATTGGGAAATTTAGATTTACATACACTATTGATACTATGCATGAAATAGGTAATTAATAAGAACCTGTATAGTATAGGGAATTCTACTCAGGGCTCTGTGGTGACCTAAATGGGAAGGAAATTTAAAACAGAGGGAATATATGCAAACACAGAGCTGTTTCACTTTGCTGTGTAACAGAAACTAGCACAACATTGTAAAGCAACTGTATTCCTAAAAGAGTTAATTTAGAAAAAGAAAATAGTAGTCATTCCTCTACCAAACTATGCCTTGGACAATGCTTATTCTCTTCTAATGACACTCAATAAAAATTACTATGTACAACGTTAAAAGTTAATATCATTTTTTGTCTTTGTGCATTTGTTTATAATCTATTTGTATATATTCTAGTATAATGATAACATACTCTTTATTTCCTGGTTCCTTAAAATATTTCGATTCTATTTTACATTTATTAAAAGACATTCTCTGTGAGACATTCCCATGAAGACCATTTAAAAGTCAGAGGCAGGAAATGGAATGACTGAATAATTGCTCAATGGCTTAAGTTATGCTAAAGCTCCACATTCTCTCATAATTGTCATTTTACTTCAGATACAGTTCAAGGTGTAAAACTATGTTCCATAAATCTATAAGTTACTGTGTAGTAACAGCTTTTGAGATTGTGCTCTACAGTAGGCTGATTCAGAAAATTATGATTAACTTTGCTGCTGGAAATTTCCAAATTCCAACTTTAGGAATATATATGTATATATATATGTGTGTGTATGTGTGGAGGGGGAGAGAGAGAACAGGAGAGATAATGATTTTAAGAAATTGGTTCATGCTATTGTGAAGACTAGTAGTCAAAAATCTATGGAGAGCTGCTTGAATTATTGGAGATCTGAAGGCAGAATTCTTTCTTAGAAGATTTCAGCTTAACACCTTCAAATGACTGAGAAAGGCCCACCCACATTGAGGAGAGTGATCTGCTTTACCAATGTACATTGATAAATTGTTAATCCCAGCTACAGAATGTCTTCACAGTGACATCTAATCTTATTGTTTGACCAACTGGGTACCATGGCCTAGGCAAATTGATGCATAAAGTTAACCATTACAATGGAAGCTACACATGACCTACTTTAATTTTTAAATTACCATTTAAAAGGTATCCTGAGTCACTTCAATCATGTCTGACTCTTTGTGACCCCATGAACTGTAGCCCACCAGACTCCTCTGTTCATGGAATTCTGAACAATACTGGAGTGGGTTGGCATGTCCTTCTCCAGGGGATCTTCCTGACCCAGTGATCAAACCCTTGTCTCTTAGGTCTCCTGCATTGGCAGGTGGGTTCTTTACCACTACCATCACCTGGAAAGCCCATTTAAAATAGCCAACATAAAAGTCAAAAGCTCAAAGATAAGTGAATCATTGCAAATAGGGCATTTAATTTCAACAACTACTAGAGACAATACTCAAATACAATGAACATTCAAGTTACATAAGACTTGCACTTGGATCTCCAAGAAATTTATTTTTCTCCATCTCCAAAAATTATATTAGCTGGCTTCTAAAGTATTCTGGATAAATCTGTAAGGGTTGTTTCAATATGAACAAACTGAAAAATGAAAATTTCTTCCACTTTATATTTCTTATGAATCACTTTCATAAGATTCCCATTTTTGATTTCTCAATCTCTATTTCTAATCTGTGTGAAAAATTACCATAAAAACATGTCCTCAGATCAAGTCTATCTTTTGACTTCATCTGTTCTCATATAATGCCACCTTAAAATGTATGTAAGGCTGAGGAGGCTTTACAAATGGCTATGAAAAGAAGAGAAGCAACAGGCAAAGGAGAAAGGGAAAGATATACTCATCTGAATGCAGAGTTCCAAAGAATAGCAAAGAGAGATAAGAAAGCCTTCCTCAGTGATCAGTGCAAAGAAGTAGAGGAAAAACAATAGAATGGGAAAGACTAGAGATGTCTTCAAGAAAATTAGAGATAACAAGGGAACTTTTCATACACGGATGGGCACAATAAAGGACAGAAATGATATGGACCTAATTGAAGCAGAAAATATTAAGAAGAGGTGGAAAAAGAAGAAATGTACAAAAAAGATCTTCATGACCCACATTGTCATCAGCTGAGAGCCAGACATCCTGGAATGTGAAGTTAAGTGGGCCTTAGGAAGCATCACTGCGAACATAGCTAGTAGAGGTGATGGAATTCCAGTTGAGCTAATTCCAATCCTAAAAGATGGGGCTGTGAAAGTGCTGCACTCAATATGCCATAAAATTTGGAAAACTCAGCAGTGGCCACAGGGCTGGAAAAGGTCAGTTTTCATTCCAATCCCAAAGAAAGGTAATTTCAAAGAATGTTCAAACTACTGCACAGTTACACTCATTTGACACACTAGCAATTTAATGCTCAAAATTCTCCAAGCGAGGCTTCACCGGTACATGAACCGTGAACTTCCAGAAGTTCAAGCTCTACTTAGAAAAGACAGAGGAACCAGAGATCAAATTGCCAACAACTGTTGGATCATCAAAAAAGCAAGAGAGTTCCAGAAAAACATCTGCTTTACTGACTATGCCAAGGCCTTTGACTGTGTGGATCACGACAAACTGTGGAAAATTTTTCAAGAGATGGTAATACCAGACCACCTGACCTGCCCCCTGAGAAAACTGTATGCAGGTCAGGAAGCAATAGTAGAACTGGACACAGAACAACAGACTGGTTTCAAGTTGGGGAAGGAGTACATAAAGGCTGTATACTGTCACCATGCTTATTTAACTTATGTGCAGAGTACATCATGAGAAATGCTGGACTGGATGAAGCTGAAGCTGAAATCAAGATTTCTGGGAGAAATATCAATAACCTCAGTTATGCAGATGACACCACCCTTATGGCAGAAAGTGAAGAAGAGCTAAAGAGCCTCTTGATGAAAGTGAAAGAGGAGAGTGAAAAAGTTGGCTTAAAGCTCAACATTCAGAAAATGAAGATCATGGCATCCAGTCCCATCACTACATGGCAAATTGAAGGGGAACGAGTGAAAACAGTGACAGACTTTATTTGGGGGGCTCCAAAATCACTGCAGATGGTGACTGCAGCCCTGAAATTAAAAGATGCTAGCTCCTTGGAAGAGAAGTTATGACCAACCTAGACAGCATATTAAAAAGCAGAGACATCACTTTGCCAGCAAAGGTCCATCTATTCAAAGCTATGGTTTTTTCAGTAGTCATGTATGGATATGAGTGTTGGACTATAAAGAAACCTGATTAACAAAGAATTGATGCTTTTGAACTGTGGTGTTGGAGAAGACTCTTGAGAATCCCTTGGACAGCAAGGAAATCCAACCAGTCCATCCTAAAGGAAATCAGTCCTGAATATTCATTGGAAGGACTGATGGCTGAAACTGAAACTCCAGTACTTTGGCCACCTGATGCAAAGAACTGACTCCTTTGAAAAGTCAAATGCTGCTGGGAAAGATTGAAGGTGGGAGGAGAAGGGGATGACAGAGGATGAGATGGTTGGATGGCATCACCAATTCAATGGACATGAGTTTGAGTAAACTCTGGTAGTTGGAGATGAACAAGAAGGCCTGGCATGCTGAAGTCCATGGGGTCACAAAGAATCGGACATGACTGAGTGACTGAACTGAACTGAAAGTGTATGTACTTAAACCAAAATATTTTTAATATAGCTTTACTAATACATTGTTCTAACATACATTGTACAAATAAATTTTTGCTGTGAAAATTTTACTTATCAATGTGAAATGAGCAAAACTGTTCCAGTAATAAGTGACTTTTGTTTTTTGTTCATTTTATAGTAAGATCAGCAAAAATTCCCACTTAACCTGCTGGCTTTGTTTTATGTTCTAACACTGAAGCAGTGTTTCATCAGAGACTCTGAATTATTTACTTTTCTTCATTGTTGATATCTCTGTACACTTAAATGGCTGCCATGTTCATATTCTGGCTGAAGGGAATATGAATTTTAACAGTTAATTGAAGAAGAATATATGTCCATGTAGCCAATGCATGCACATTCTTTTTGTGTATATTTATATATGTATAGATGAAACACATGTTCAATTATACTTATAATTTACTTAACTACTCTTTCCAGCCTGTATCAGAAGATACATGCAATCCATCTGTGGGCACACATTTATGAAAAAGTCCACATTCATTGTTCCAATGATACCAGAAAGTATGAAATTTTTCTAAAAGTATGTAAATCTGTGTGAAGAGAAATTCAGAAAAGGTGTAACATTAGTTTCCTAATATAGGTATGATATAACTTGGGAGATAAAATTATTCAATGATGCATTTATAAAGTGTGGAAGTTTACAGAAAATACACAAAATGAATGAAACCATTCATTTGAAGGCCAAAGATTTAGAATAAAATTTGCGTGATCATACATGGAGTTAGTGGTAAAACTGAAATTACAGGTATGTTTTCTTAGATATTAGTTTAGACTCACATCCTTGTTCTACTGAAACTCAGTTTTCATATTATAGTTCATACTTGGTGGATTCCTTATAAGAGATTTAGAATAATTCTGAAAGAACTTGGGGAACAAAACAAAGTTTCCCTAAGAAGAGACAGGATTTTGGTTTTAAAAATAAGAAGCAAAACTCTAGATACAAAAGTGTTTAAGAAATATAGTTTTCAAATTTCTAAGTCTATGTGGTATAGAAAGACATCTTAGAAGGCAGATGAAATAGAATGTGTCAATAATTGCTACATCTATTCTTTTAGTTGCTCAAAATCTGTGTACATCCCTCGATTTAAACATCAAAAGAGAAACAGTACCAATAACTGGTTTTACCCAATATGCCTAATTATGTAATTATGAAAAACACACTTAACCTTTTATCATCAGAAGAAGAGGCCCGTAATACCCATAACACATACAATTTTATCCATCTCTATGTGAGATTCAATATTCTTCTATACATCCTGCATTATTATTTTGTATTATAATATGCAGATAATTTTAGGAAAAGACACTATCAACTAGATGAACTCTGATTAAAAAAACAGATTGGCAAGATATACGAAACATTATTAATAGAGACTAGTGGTAATACTTGAGGCATAACTAACAGAAAACATCCAAGTGGAAAGATTAAAACAAATCACTTGTTTATGTAGTGTGTTCCACCATATCACAAAAACAGCACTGCATTTTCTGACTTACAAAATAATGATAGTGTCTATTGTACTGAGCAATAGTCAGGTCTTTCAGAAGAGACATGAAGTTTTCACTTCTACAGCCAAAAACGTAGTCTACAGACAGAAATTCATTAAAAGGCTGTAAATGTTATGATTGGTTAACAAATATAACTTATATGGATTTCAAGTTCTGGATAAAACTTTCAGGAGTGATTTAATAATTACAATTTTCAAGTAGACAAAGGGCTCTCATGAAGAACATGGTGACCGGGTGTTTTGTGAAAATACATTATAGGGCATGTATTTTTTGTAAATATGTAATAGAACTAAAGATTTTAAAATAATATCCTGATTGTTTAAACAATCAGTTGAGCTTCATCAGTTATATGAAGAAATTAGCAATGGTGATATGTGTTATATGTTGACTTCAGTAAAGAGAGATGATTCTTCTGAGCTCTTCTAAAATGAAAGAGAAACTTGGCGAGGTGGTATAAACATGATTTGCTGCAGAGTGGTATGACAGATAGCTGCTCATAGCCCTTTTGACTTCAGGATTGTGCTATACTTTAATAACATTATGTCTCAACTAATGCTTTTCAAAGATCTCAAAAGGAAATTGAACTTAGTGTGAATTCAGACAAAGTATTAAAGTTTCTAAATCTTAGGTTTTCATTTAAAAATGAAGAGACTGAGCTAGAGTAGAATTCTCAAAATCTGTCCTGTTTATCACTAGACTGAGGCATGCCACACAGCCAAATAAGCAAAGTTCTCAGATCCTCTCCCTTACTTTCACAGCCTGATACTTGCTGCTGGAAAAACTGATGTCTGAATTTTGTTTGAGTAAAGACCTCCACGTTCCATTCTAGAAGCAGTCAAGTACAGTGAAATGAGTACTGACTTCAATTACAGTCACAAGTTCAAATGTGCTTTCAGTGGCCTGAAGTGGGGAGAGAGACTGAAGCTCTCTAAATCTTGGTGTCCTTGCCTAAAGATATTCATGATAGCGTCTCTTGATGGCAAAATGATGTGCAAACAGAATCTCTTTATTTCTAACTTTACGCTCTATGATGCATCTCTTTTGCTTTTCTATCTGAAAAATTGCTAACATTTTTCTCAAATGTGCAAAGGAGATACAGTTTTAGTCAACTTTTTAGTCTACTGAGAAGAAATTTAAAAAATGAAAAGAAAAAAAGAATGTAACCCATTCAATGATTACAAGACTTGGGAAAAGTTCTTTTAGTTGGTGTAAGAGTACATACCCAAATATGTTAAAACATCTTTAAAATACACTGAAGTATTTTGAGGCCATCTTAATTACAATGCAAAGAAAATCTTTGAATTAGCTATTGCAAATATTTATTCAACTGCAATGCCATTATTATATGTATTACATTACTATTTTATATCTGTGTTTATGCATATGTACACATATGTATGTTTCCTTATTATCTTTTATTTTATTTTCCTAATTATTGCTAACTTGCTTAAAATACTAGACTTCAGCTTTTAAGTACCTGAAACAAAAAATAAGTAGACAGAGAAAAATGTATGTTATTGGCAAAAGTGGAAACCCTAGAGAAACTCTGTTCATTCTCTGTGTTATGTTTCTTTCTATCTCAAATCAGCTCTTAATCACTAGTTTTGTTTCACTAGAAAGTTATTCTGCAGCCTACTGAAGACTGAGTGAGCCCGGAGCATTCTCAAACATGAACTGACAACGCAGAGATTTCAAAGTTCTGAGCCACAAGTTGAGTTTTAGGAAAAAAAAAAAAAAATCACTCCAAATATTTTATAGAAAACAAAACCATTCTGAATAACCCCAAAAGATCATCATAAAAAACAGAGTCCAGTGGGTTTTTTTCTTTGTTTCCATGGGGATAGATATTTAATAGAAAATTATGGCGGGTTGAATGAGACAGAATTCCTCTCAAATGTCTCAGTTTACAGGAAGCATAATGGAACCCAGGGTCCTTAGGACAATATACACTGAAATATTTGAGTCTATTGACTTGGAATTGAACTGTGGTTTTATCTCCCCTATAGGCCACTTCACTTTTGCAGATTGCTGGACTAGGTTTTTTTGTGAATATGTAATAAATATTTTATTTTTTAGGTTTTTTTTGAAGACTGAATGTAGATAGATTTCATTAAAAGTACATGACATAAGACAATTTTAACAGAATAGTCTCAATTTTATGTTTCCTATCTGGATTTTGACAAGGAAAACTGATGTGAAAGTATTTGCAAATTCTTGCTGACAGTTCAGTTAAGTCACTTCCATGGGAAACAGTATGCAGATTCCTCAAAAAATTAAAAACAGAACTACCAAAATATCCACCTATGCCTCCTCTGGGTATTTATCTGAAGAATAGGAACACTTAGCATGCATGTACGCATGAACACACTAACTAAAAATATATATATGCACCCATATGTTCACTGCAGCATTAACAATAGCCAAGATAGGGAAACAATCTAAATTTCTGATGATGGATGAATGGATAAATACACACACACACACACACACACACACAAAATGGAATACTACAAAGCCAAAAAATAAAAGGACATCTTGCCATTTGCAACAACATAAATGGACCTTAAGGGTATTATACTAAGTGAAATGTTAGGTAGAGAAAGACTAATACTATGTGATTTAACTTATATGTGGAACTTAAAAAAATTACATAAACAAACTAAACAAAAACAAACTCACAGATACAGAGAACAGATTAATTCTAACCAGAAAGGAAGTGAGTTAGGGGTTTGGGTGAAGGGGGTCAGTTGTTTGGGTGATGGAAGATAATTAAACTTATGGTGGTGATAACCTTGAAGTATAAACAAATATCAAAATATGTTGTACACTTGGAGCTTGTATAATATTATCCAATTTGGTCTCATTTTTTTTAAAAAGGTCATCTTCCTACAACCACTTCAAATTTAATAAGCCATGTAGTCCTCCTTTCAGTGCTGGAAAGCTCAGAACTGGGTATATGTTAAGTGCTTAAAAAGATAATTGCTGAGAATATAAGTAATTATTTTGTCAAAACTTTATTTTTCCTTGTAAAGCATTTGAAGCTAATTTTACTGTATAAAAACTACATAAAAACATAAAAAAATTTGAAATAGAAAAAAGGAGAGAAACCATTCATAAAGCTGTTTGTCTAAGAAAAGTAGTGCATGCTTTATAATTTGACTGTCAGGATTTTTTTCATATGCTTATTTCCAGCATTGAACCGGTATTTTGAATTTCTAGTTTCTCATGTTGTGATATAAGAATAATTTCTATTATTATCATTTAAATTAATGTATATTAGTTCATTTTTATTATGCTATTGGTGAATACAAGGTTTTCTACTTCACCATTTCAAAGAATATTGCGGTGTATAGGTGTGTCCTTACTTTTTCCCATTTTTACTAGTTTCCCATTCGATATATTTACAGAACTGGGATAATTAGGTTAAAATGTATAAAATTCTATATGTTTAATTATATAATTACTGAATTATTTCAAAAATATTACACGATTCATCAGCAAAGTATGGAAGTTCCAATTTCATAGCAACTTCACAAATATCAGAAATAATAAACTTTTCTAATGCAGATTTTAAAATCTTTTTTTAATTTATTTTTAATTGGAGGATAATTGCTTTACAATATTATGTTGATTTCTGCCATACATGGACTTGAATTAATTGTAGGTATACATACATGCCTTCCCTCTTGAACCTCCCTTCTACCTCCCATCACAATCCACCCCTCTAGGCTGTCACAGAGCACCAGTTTGAGCTCGCTGGATCACATAGTAAATTTCCATGGCAACCTGTTTTACGTATGATAATGTATATGTTTCCATATACATTCTACTCTCTCAATCTGTCACACCCTCTCCTCTAACTGTATTGTCTATGTCTGCATCTCCATTGCTGCTCTACAAAGAGGTTCATCAGTACTAACTTTATAGATTCCATATATATGTGTTAATATATGATTTTTTTTTCTCTTTCTAATATATTTCACTCTATATAAGAGTCTTTAGGTTCATCTACCTCAATAGAACTGACTCAAATGTGTCCTTTTTATGCCCATGTAATATTCCATCATACAAATGTACCATAGATTCTTTATCCATTCATCTGTTGATGGACATTTAAGTTGATTTCAGGCCCTGGTTATTGTAAATAGTGCTAAAATGAACACTGGGGTATGGGTGTCCTTTTGAATTAGACTTATGTCTGTATGTAAGCCCAGGAGTAGGGTTTCTACCTCATATGGTAATTCTATTTTCAGTTTTATGAAATTGAAAAAAATGTACTTTGTTATTGTTACTGAATTTCTAAGATTACTGTACAAGTGGGAATTTGTTGCTATGAGTTATACTCTATGATAATTCCTATGAGTGAGTAATGTGTGCATCAGAAAATGATAAAAGTTAATGGTTCGCAGTAAGACTTTGCCATGTATTACCTCATTTAATCTTTAAGCAATCCTATAAGACTGACATTTTTTAAAACTCATTTTAATAAATAGATATGGACACTTAGGGAGGTAAAGTCACCCAGTTCATAAGTATTGTACCTAAAGTAATTCAAAATTATCCAAGTGTCTAGAGTGAAGACATGCAAACTAAATGAGACTTCTTAAATCCTGGTGGAGTCCTAGAGGTCTGCCAACTTGACTTGCATTGTTGCTGTTGTATTTGGCTTGTTAGTTTTGTTGATTTAAAAGTCCTGAACACTATACAATCATTTCTTGCAACTGATATGTCACTTGATATTTTAAAGAGATCATAATACAAAATTCTCTTTATTTTTATAAGCAATACTAGAATAATCTATAGTGAAGAAAAATGGGATGGTTAAAGGTCAAAATCAACACAATTATAAATTTTTAGCTGAGTAAAAAGCTGGTAAGTGACTGGCTCAAATCTGAGAGCAGAGCTGTGAAATTTTATCTTATATTTCCTTGTACTATCTTACTATTAATTTTTCTTTGCATGGAAACGTTTGCTTTGAGGATGTAAACAAAATGCCAGAGTCCTTTCTTTATAGTAGGAAATAAATTTTATAATCTCTTTGAAGCAAGGTTTTAAATTTCTTCTCAAGGTTTTAAATTCCTTCTATTCTAAAGCGTCACCTGTACATTAAATTCTCATGCAAAGACAAAATGTGAGAGTACAGTACATGTGTCCAAGAATACAATTAACCCCATTCCTATTTTTATTAAAAGATTTTATTATTTTGCAGACAAAGATTGTTTGAAGTATACTATGCTCATCTTGAATTATTCATGAACTATCATTATTTATTCATTCGTTCCTGAGAAATCTTGTTCAGTCCAAGTACCTATACTCTTTTGTTTCTTATTTGAAGATGTGTTAGGATAATAACTTTATATGGGATGTACAGTATTAAAAAGCATCTTCTAACCATTTAACCTAGCACAGACATTTAGAGACAGAAGAACTCATTGGTAAAGAATATATAAGAAAATTAAGATATGGGGTGAAAGTCAGAAACAAAGTCAAACCATTTTTCAGTAATAGGCAATTGTTCAAATGCTTGTGTCTCATGAGTAGTAGTACTTATTTAGAATCTAAAATCTGAGTTTCTGGAAAGACTCAAGAACTGAAAGAACTCAAAACACTAGTTTAAGACAATGAAACTATTTAAAAGCTTTAGTTTAGGACATATCTAAATTCTCTCAAATAATGCTTTATCAACCTGTTGATTTGAGAGTAGCAAAAGAAATCCCCAAGAGTTTTATGAATGGATGATATACCTAGAAGTGGTCTATGTGAATGAAGATAACCTTGATTAAGGGAATAAGGAAGAACTTAAGGATTCACACAAAACTAAGCAAATGGGATTGCAGAAGAATAACCATATCACATATTTTCCAAACTAATCCCTTTTAACAGTGAAATTGGGAGATCAAATTGCCAACATCCACTGGACCATGGAAAAAGTAAGAGAGTTCCAGAAAATATCTATTTCTGCTTTATTGACTATGCTAAAGCCTTTGACTGTATGGATCACATTAAACTGTGGAAAACTTTGAAAGAGATGGGAACACCAGACCACCTGTCCTGCCTCTTGAGAAACCTATNGTGATGGACAGGGAGGCCTGACGTGCTGCAATTCATGGGGTTGCAAAGAGTCAGACATGACTGAGTGACAGAACTGAACTGAACCAAGGACAAAACACATAAACTAAGACTATATTGAAGGCAGAAGGAAAAGGGGGTAACAGAAGATGAAATGGTTGTATGGCATCACTGACTTGATGGACATGAATTTGAGCAGGCTCCAAGAGTTCATGTTGGACAGGGAAGCTTGGCGTGCTGCAGTCCATGGAGTTGCAGAGTTGGACATGACTGAAAGACTGAACTGAACTGAAGATTGTAATGAGTAATTCAGGGAATGCCATTATCCTAAGTGAGAGGACATAAATGAATACTTATAAAGAAGGGTATTATCTATTTATCATGACCTTTTGTGATACTGAGAAATAATGCTGAGCAGAGTGCATTTAAAGTAAAAAGTCTGAGAAAGGATATATGTGAAATGACTGAAGAAACTCAAAACATATAGCTTAGTAGCTTACCACAAGACTAATTTTTAAGTACTTGTAGGCATATCACATTTTCTATGACTAAGACTAACTTGACCTAGCTGCATAGAATAGAACTAGAACCAAAGTATGAATAATGAAGTGAAGTGAAGTGAAGTGGCTCAGTTGTGTCCGACTCTGCTACTCCGTGGACTGTAGCCTACAAGACTCCTCCATCCATGGGATTTTCCAGGCAATAGTACTGGAGTGGGTTGCCATTTACTTCTCCAGGGGATCTTCCCAACCCAGGGATTGAACCCGGGTTTCCTGCATTGTAGACAGACACTTTACCATCTGAGCCACCAGGAAAGTATGACTGGGGTATAAAAAAGAGCTTATGAAATGGTGTCATGTTTTAGAGACTTTGTGTTTACCTACATTGGAATCACATCTGTTAATTATTTTGAGGATCTTATTGTTGTTCAAGTCAATTATTTATGTCTGACTTTTTGTGACCCCCATTAATTGCAGCACGCATTTCTTTACCTCACTATCCTTCACTATATCCCAGAGTGTGATATCCTCCCTGTGCTTTGCTATCTCCTGGACTGTGTTCCAACTCATGTCCATTGAGTTGGTGATGCAATCTAACCATTTTATCCTCTGTCATGCCCTTCTCCTCCTCCCTCAATCTTTCTGAGGATCTGGGTCTTTTCCAATGAATCAGTTCTTTGCATCAGGTGGTCAAAATATTGGAACTTCAGCTTCAGCATCAATTTTTCCAATGAATATTCAGAACTGATTTCCTTTAGGACTGACTGGTTTAATCTCCTTGCTGTCTAAGGAACTCACAAGAGTCTTCTCTATCACCACAGTTAAAAGCATTAATTCTTTGGTGCTCAGCCTTCCTTATGGTCTGACCCATTAATACATGACTAATGGGAAAACCATAGCTTTGACTAGATGGACCTATGTTGAGAGATGTCTCTGCTTTTTAATATGCTTTCCAGGTTTGTCATAGCTGTTCTTCCAAGGAACAAGCATCTTTTACTTTCATGGCTGCAATTACTGTCCTTAATGGTTTTGGAGTCCAAGAAAATAAAAGCTGTCACTGACTTCACTTTTTCCCCTTCTATTTGCCATGAAGGAATGGGACCGGATGCCATGATCTTTGTTTTCTAAATGTTGAGTTTTAAGTCAACTTTTCATTCTCCCCTTTCACTTTCATCAAGAGCTCTTCAGTTTCTCTTTGCTTTCTGCCATTAGAATGGTATCATCTGCATATCTGAGTTTATTGATATTTCTCCTGGCAATCTTGATTCCAGCTTGTGCTTTATTCAGCCTGGCATTTCATATGATGTACTTTCCATGTAAGTTAAATAAGTAGGGTGACAATATATAGACTTGACATACTACTTTCCCAATTTGTAACTAGTCCATTGTTTCATGTCCAGTTGTGGCTGTTGCTGTGTGTCCTGCATATAGGTTTCTCAGGAGTTGGGTAAGGTGGTCTGCTATTTCCATCTCTTCAAGAATTTTCCACAGTTTCTTGTGATCCACAGTCAAAGTTTTTAGCATAATCAATGAAGCAGTAGTAGATGTTTTTCTGGAATTCTCTTACTTTTTCTATGATCCAACAGATGCTGGCAATTTGATCACTGGTCCCTTTCCCTTTTCTAAATCTAGCTTGTACATCTGGAAGTTCTCGGTTCACTTGCTGTTGAAGTCTAGCTTGAAGGATTTTTAGCATTACCTTGCTAGCGTGTGAAATGAGTCCAATTGTATTGTAGGGCAATTTGAAAATTCTTTGGCTTTGCCTTTCTTTGGTATTGGAAGGAAAACTGACATTTTTCAGTCCTGTGGCCATTCTTGAGTTTTCCAAATTTGCTGTCATATTGAGTGCACCACTTTACCAGCATCATCTTTTAGGTTTGAAATAGCTCAGCTGTAATTCCATCATTTCTACTAGCTTTGTTCTTAATAATGATTCTTAAAGCATTAAAGCCAGCCAGTATGTCTGGCTCTGGATGAGTGACCATGCCACCATGGTCATCTGGGTCACTATGACATTTTTCATACAATTATGTGTATTCTTGTCACCTCTTTCTAATATCTTCTGCTTCTGTTATGTCCTTAAGGATTCTGTCCTTTATTGTGTCCATCTTTGCAAGAAATTTTCCCTTGGTATCTCTAATTTTCTTGAAGAGATCTCTAGTCTTCCCATTCTATTGTTTTTCTCTATTTCTTTGCATTGATGACTTTGGACAGCTTTTTTATCTCTCCTTGCTATTTTTTGGAACTCTGCATTCAGATGAGTATATCTTTCCTTTTGTATTTTGCTTTTAGCTTCTCTTCTTTTCTTTTTGCATTTCTTTTTCTTGAGGATGATTTTGGTTACCACCTCCTGTACAGTATTACAAAGTTCCATCCATATTTCTCCAGGTACTCTTATCAGATCTACTTCTTTGAATCTATTTGTCACTTCCACTGTATATTCATAAGGAATTTGATCTAGGTCAATCCTAAATTATCTAGTGGTTTTCCCTATTTTGTTCAATTTAAGCCTAAATTTTGCAACAAGGAGCTCCTGATCTGACCTTAGAGAATTATTATTTCAGTGTCTCAGCTTTCTCAAGCTAAGGAATGACTTCTCTAAGATTATGCATGTAGCTTTCTCAGCTTCCTGACTGCTGGTTTTACAGTGAATATTGTTACACAAAGAGTAGTAGGTAGAATATTAACCTCATTCTTGATTAACAAGAATGTTAATGTCTCTGAATGTCTCAGGGAGGTCTCTCTCTCTGATTTCAGTTATCACACCTCTTTAAAACTATACATATTACCCTTCTTTTCACATTTTATCCTACCTGTATATACATAGTCAGGTGATATAGCTGGGTATCTGCATAAAGCCTGAGTAAGGAATAGATATTAAAACAAGGAAAAGGAAATAACAACAAAGTAATCTAGTTTTTAGAAATTTGGATATAAATTCAGCTTGGAATCCTACACTAGGGAATTCATGACCTGCATTTATTGTGCAAGTGCCATGTTCAGCAAGACTATGTCATCTTTTTTTTGGCTGGGCAGCAATCAATGAGACCATGTAGAAACAGCTTCTGAGGGCACTTTTGTCAGTGGGAAAGAGACTTCTACAGTATCTTTCAATACAGGTAGGTGCTAACTCATTTTAGGGAAGGGTGGACTATTTTTTGCAAGCCTGGAGAGTACAGGAAGATTGCAGAGTCAATATCCTCAGGGATATCCAAACTTGTACCTCCAAATCATATTTAGAATGTCAGATTTCTTTCACCCTTCATTTAACAGATCTGCTATGCTGAATAGTCAAATGTCTCTAGAGCACTTCAGCTCTTACAATTAGGTCTTTAGTCTGCTGCTCATTTATGTCAGCCTTTCCATTTTGGAGATAATGCCTTCTATGACTCTTATATTAACTGCTTGTTAAGAGGTCTCAGTCTTTCATTGCTCTCTGCAAGGCTTCAATACATTATACCAGTAACCAGCTAACTCTGCTGACTTTGAGGGCATTGTTACTTCCATGTTTTTCAACTTTAAACAACTTTATACCTGCCATTGTATTCCCTCTGTGGAGAAAATTTCCCAGATTACTGTTGGTAAAACGTTTAGCAATTGAAGGACCACATTTTTCTAGTTAATATGCATACATGCCTTGCCTATCAACCAAAATGCTGCCCTGTCTGAATGAATCATTTCCAAACCCAATCTTGTAGACTTTTTTCTCAGACTGTCCCAGTAGCAGTATCATTTTTGTTATATCGAGGTCTTCTAAGAAGCAGACATCAAGATGGGATTAAATATACATGCATTTCAATAGAAGAACTGTCTGTGAGAGAAAACAAGGATGAAGCAAAGACTGATCTTTGCTCAGATAGCAAAGATCAGGATAGCAAAGACTGATCCTGAGTAAAGGAGAGAGGGAAGGAAGGTTGGATGAGAGCATCATATAATGCCAGGAAGTTTAAGAATGGTTTGGCAAGAATTTCAGGGAGAATTTGAGACAAAGTTCACTTTCAGAGGATCCTCCAGTTTCCAAGATTGATCCAGTGTTACAATTGTATGATTGCATCTCTGCTACACTATTCATTGGTTGGTAAGAACTTGTGCCCTATGTGAAGCTTGGATTTGTTACAAATGAGGAAATGAATTTCAGAATGCAACAACTAAACCTTTAGACAATAATGTTCCCTGGAAGTTACAAGTCTGTAGATATACTCATGGAGACTCAATATAAGATATCAGAGTCTAACGATTTTTTTTTAATTGATCAGTTTGGGTTTAGCATAAAAATATGAGCCTATTTAAATTCTGGGGCTTCCCGGGTGGCGTTAGTGGTAAAGAACCTGCCTGCCAGTGTAGGAGACTTAAGAGACACAGGTTCAATCCTTGGGTCAATAAGATTTTAGAAAAGCAATAAAAGAATTTGTTCCACCATTATTTAGTGTAACAAATACTAAGAACAAAGAAGGTGAATATATATGGAAAGAAATAATTACATGTCATTATTCATAAAAGATAAAATCATCTATATAGATTATCAGAATAGTAAGAAAACAGCAGTTTTCTATTAGGCCTATAATGAAAAATTAAAAATGCTCATTCAGACATAAAACAATTAGAAATTTTAATTTAAATGCATGCATAATTTTCAAAATAATTAAAATGTAAATAAGAGCTAAATATTGGAAAATTATTCTGGAATTTTATATAAAAATTTTACACTTATTGAAAAGTATGAAGACCTGCAGAGGAAAACTGCACTCATTAATGAGACTATTTCATATTTTTTAATTTCCTCAAATTAACCTCTAAATTCAACATAATTCCAATCAAAATTACTATGAAAATTTTTTATAAACTAATTTTAAATCTTATAAAAAATAATAGGGTTAGGAACCAATGAAACAATGTTTGAAGGAAAATAAAAGGTAAATATTCTCCATAAGTTACTAACATATTTATACATTTATAGTATGAAGAGAATTTGTGTAGAGATATATAAATGGATCAATGAATCAGAACTGAACATTATACATATGTAGAAAGTTTAAAAATGAGCAGTTTTCTGCTTCTGGATAAAAAATAGTGCCAGGGACTGGATTTATTCTCTTTGCCTAAAACAACCATAACACTGAAAAATACGTGAGAAAACAACTTTTAGACATTAGGCAGTGTAGGAAACGACCACTGAGAAAGAGGAGACAAACAAGATGAGCCTTTTTATTGGTCAAACTTACTGCATGGAGAAAATATGTAAGTTATAGAGGCAGCAAAAAAAAAAAAAAAGAAAAGAAAAAAACCCTAGTAGATGCTAAGTCTCCCTGGGTTAAAGAAATAAAGTTGTGAGTCCAAGGGGACTAAAGCAGCCTGAGTTTATAGATCAGAGGATCAGAAAGGAAAAACATACAAAAGATAAAGTTCTATAGGTCTATAGAAGGTCATTCTCAAGACTTCAACTGAGCACTGATTAGAATTTCTGAATAGAAATTCCCTGAGGTCCCCAAAATATCCAACTAAAAACACTAGAGGAAAAACACCCTGGAACTGACTAGTAATAGTCTGTTTGTTTCTTTGTTTTTCCCACAAATGAAGATGGAAAAACCTTATAATTCATGAAAAACTAGGGGGTTCACTTTAGCATATGGCTTAAGAGTAGGTCAAATTTAGCCCAAGACTATTTCATTGATGATCCCAAGAGTAAACTTAAATGAAAGAACTTGAAAGGAGCAAATTATTCAGGTAACTTAGCTGCACATGAAAAAAAAAAATATATATATATATATATATAATTGTAGGAATATGAAAATACTCAGCACCCAACAAGGTAAAGTTCATGTTTGAAATCAAATAAAAATTTTCCAGGCATTCAAAGAAAAAAAAAATATGATCCATAATAAAGAGAAAAATTATTCAATATAAATTAATTATTAGCCAAGAGCATTAAAACAAAAATATGAATTGTATACTCCAAATGATCAAGAAGTTAAAGATTGATCATGTTAAATTTAGAAATAAAAGATATAGAAAATAGGTGCATTCTCAGTCACTCAGTTGTGTCCGACTCTTTGCGACCCCATGGATTGTAGCCCACCAGGTTTGTCTGTCCATGGGGATTCTCCAGGAAAGAATTCTGGAGTGGGTTGCCATGCCCTCCTCCAGGGGATCTTCCCAAGCCAGGGATCAAACCCAGGTTTCCCTCATTGCAGGTGGATTCTTTACCATCTGAGCCACCAAAGCTATAACTAAATCAAATTTCTAGAAGAGAAAAATTAATGGCAGAGATTAAAAAACAAAAAACAGAGAATAACGATAGATTAGATTTGTAAGAGAACAGATTTGTGAACCTGAAGGTAAAGCATGGAAACTGTCCAAAATGAAACACAGATAAAAAGGACTGAAAGTAAATGAACACATCATAGTGAGCTGTGGGACAACTTCAAGCAGCCTAATATACATGTAATTGGCTTCCCAGAGTATAAAATAGAAATTGGGAAACAGAAAAAAGTTTATAAAGTAGTTGTTAAAGGGTAAAACAGATAAAGATGGTCTTGAGAATGAGATTATGAAGGAGCACGAAGAATCTGAAGGTGACTGGTTCTTTTTCTTGACTGTAGTGATGATTTTATGAGTGCATATATATGTAAATATTGATCAGTTTATATAATTTAAACATGTGCATTGTGTTATATTTCCTTAAAATCTTAATAAAACTGAAAACTTAGTGGGCAATATATGGTCTAACAATTCTTGGAGAGCTTGTCATAAGGAAAATAAAGATTTACTTACTGTCTTAAATAGTATACCAAAATAAATACTAGATCAAACATTTAAGATTTAAAAGTAAAAATCAAAGCTTCAAGAACAAATGTCTTTAGGATTATAAGATATAGGTGAATTTTCTGATAAACCTAAACTGAAAGCCATAAGACTGATACACTGAGTTATATGACATTAAGATAGCCCATGGATCAAATGACTTCACAAAAAGGTAAAAAGGTAGATTATGAAAAAACTATTTACAGTCCAGAGGACTGTTGTATAGAAGACAAATTATGTCTTCTGTCTGACAAATTAGACAAAGAAAATTTATTAGAATAATTATAAAATATTAAATAGTTGATACATAGAAGCAATTACATTTACAGTAAACATAAAACACCCTGCAATCTCACTAGTAATCAAGAACTTGTAAGCAGAAATGACACTGAGAAGGAATTTGTACTTTCAACAATTTTTTAACAAAAGTTAAAAAAATCTTGATGTCATACACTGTGAAAAGAATTTAGGAAAACTGTAACTGACATTATTGGACACTGTTAGGGAGAATGCAAATTGCTTAAGCAGTTGCAAGGCAGTTTGTTATTATCTAGTATAGTCAAAATTTGTAAATAATTACAGTTTAACCTAGACAGCATATTAAAAAGCAGAGACATTACTTTGCCAACAAAAGTCCATCTAGTGAAGGCTATGGTTTTTCTAGTAGTCATGTATGGATGTGAGAGGTGGATTATAAAGAAAGCTGAATACTGAAGAATTGCCACTTTTGAACTGTGGTGTTGAAGAAGACTCTTGAGAGTCCCTTGGACTGCAAGGAGATCCAACCAGTCCATCCTAAAGGAGATCAGTCCTGGATGTTCATTGGAAGGACTGATGTTGTAGCTGAAACTCCAATACTTTGGCCACCTGATGCAAAGGGCTGACTCATTTGAAAAGACTCTGAGGCTGGGTAAGATTGAGGACAGGAGAAGGGGACAGCAGAGGATGAGATGGTTGGATGGCATCACTGACTCAATGTACATGGGTTTGTGTGGACTTCCAGGAGTTGGTGATAGGCAGGGAGGCCTAGTGTGCTGCAGTTCATGGGGTCGCAAAGAGCTGGACACAACTGAGTGACTGAACTGAAGACTTTAACTAGAAATTCCACACTTAGTCATACACCATAGAGAAAATCTTGCGCATTAATTACCAAAATACACTTAAGAATGCTACTACAGTAATATTTAGAATAGAGAAAAATTATAAAAACTTAATGTCCATCAGCAAAAATATGCATTTTAGAGTTGAGTTTATATATACAAAAAACGTTAGATGATAGTCAAAATAGGTGAAGTGGTTATGTATATAGACGGAGAAGTCTCAAAGACATAAAAATGAGTTCCCATAAATAAACAACATATGGCTATGTAAGCAAAATAACAAATAGGGTTTTTTTGTTTTGTTTTGTTTTTACATTTTCCCTTTACTTTTTGAAAGAATTTTATTGGGTATAGAATTTTGAATTGACAGCTTTTTTTCATGTTGGTACTTTAAATATCAATTTATTGTCATTGGGTTTGCATAATTTCTTTGGAGATTTCAGCTGTATTTATTTTCATTTTCTGACTGCTTGTAAGATGTTCCTTTTGTCTTTTTTTTTAAAACAATTTTAAAATGTTAATATTGAATGTAAATATTATATTATATATACGTGTATTTTCTTATTTATCTTGCTTGGGTTTCTCTGAGCTTCTTGGTTCTGTGTTTTAATACCTTTCATTATTGTTGAATATTTATCAGCTACTATTTCTCAAACCTTTCTTCTTTCATCTTTCATTTCCTTGTGAGGCTCTAATTACATATGTTAGAATAGCTGATATTGTTTTATAGCTAAGTAGGCTTTTTGTTTGTTTCATCTCATTTTGGAATAATCCATTTTGTTTTTTCTTTACTCTTTGTGACTACATTTTGATAATTTTGTTGGTTAACTTAATTTTGATTTCTTTCTTCAGATGTTTTGAGGATGAGCTCTTTGAAATCATGTTTCACTTCTCTTGTCTTTTTCTTCCATTTCTATTGTTTTTATTAAATCCTTTTTCTAGTCTTCATCTCTCTGTACAAATTCTCCATTTGTTCCTTCATATTGCCTATATTTTCTATGGAATCCTTTAACATACCATTCATGGTTATTCAGTTAATTAATATCTGGATAATGTTGACATTACTTTATAACTTTGTTCACAGTGGGTAAGTTAAAAAAATTTTTTTGTCTTGTAACTTTAATTAAATGTTAACGGTAGTGTATTCAAAAAGTAGAGAATGAAAAAATAGTATTTGAGCCTGCTGTGGACAAATCTCCTCTTCTATCAGGTTGTTAGTATGGGGTTTTCACTGGTTTGCTTACGTATCTATGTGTCTGTCTGTTGATGTACCTATCTATATGTCTGTCTGTCTGTCTATGTATCTTGCTGTGATACCTTCAGGACACATCAAGCTTCAGATTTAGTGTGAGATTCTATTGGTTGAGATTAGAGTGATGGCTCCAGAGTCAGAAGGATTTTCTGATTGCCCTTGGTATAACTCAGGTTTCACACTTACCTACATGCTGTACCACAGATGTGGTCTCCCTGCTCTCTTGTCCCTCCTCTGTTGATACATTTTGCTACTGCTAGTTACTAGATAGGTTACTCAGCTGATGTGAGAGTCAGGAGCTTTTATCTGTTACTCTCATTCAATCTCAGTCTTAGGCAGGCCATGTGTTCTTATGCTTTAAAAGGATGTTTAAATTTTTTTTTTTTGAAATATACAACATAATAATACATGCTGTTTGTTGAAAAATACATATATTTTGATTTATATAGCCATAAGAGAGACAGATTAACACTAAATATAAGATTATAGTATACTTTTGCAGAAAGAGTATTGAGGATAAATATGAGAACGAAATACAGAAATATCAATAAGTAATACATGTATTGTTTCCCAAGCTAGTTAATCATTACAATAACATTTTCTATTTTTATTTTTATGTTTATTTTATGTGATTATTACACACACATAATTTATGTTTAATAAAATAAAAATCCTTAACTTAGCTTAAATTTTAATCCAATTAGTTTTATTTTTCCTTTCTGCAATGATAGCCACCCATTATGCACAGACACAATTCTTCTTTATCAAGACCACGCAGATTTTTGTAATGTGACAATTAGTAGATTATAAGTTTAAAAAATATTTTAATCATATGCAAGAAGAATTATTTCTCTACAAATACTTATGATTGTATTAAACTGAGTTCTATTAATCGGGTAGGAGTCATAATCACCACATACACACACAAAAAGGGAATCTATGACTAGTTGAAATTACCATTTGGAATACAAAAAACTAGACCAATCTAAAGGATATATATATTTGAAGAATGGCCTTTAAAATCAGCCTTAGCCAGGTTAGATTCTCATATTACCCCTTGCTAGTTGCATCAACTTGGGCAAGTTAAATAACTAACAGCTCTTTTTTCTCAAATGTAAAAATGAAGATAATATGCCTACCTTAGCAGAGAGATTAAATAAACAGGGCACACACTGTGCTTATATTATTTTTTACTTTGTACAGAAGAAAAATAAGTATTCTTAAAAATAATAATAACTACTTCTATGATTTTAGAAAGGTTACATTCCTTCTATGTACCAGTTTTCTTTTTTTCAACTAACCATAATAGCATTTTCCACCTATGTACAAAATTAGAAAATAACGGTAAAATAAGATAACATACAAAACTTTCTCAGAAAAGGTATGATACTATAAAAAATTAAGTTATTATAGTGCCTGCATGTTTACTTTCTTTCAGACAAATTAGTACCAGAAGGGAAAAGTAATAACATGAGTAAGATTAGAGACTTATCATTCTTCAGTGATGAAGCAAGCACATAGTAACATGTTTATTAGTCCAAAGGAAACAGAGCTGTGAACACAAATTTTAAAAATTAATAATAGCACACAAATCAGAAAAATAGCAAAGTAGTATCTATTTGGGATTTTACTGCTTTTCTTAGCTTTTATTTTTAATATCATGATTTTAGTTTTCGTGAACAGCATTCATATATTTTGCACTTGGATGACAGTATGATATATATAAACAGATCTATAATAAATATAAAGCATGGATAAGACAATCGTGTGTTATGGAACTGTGAAAAACATTCTGGACTGCTCAAAAATATGGTCAACTTTACTCTTCTGTGCATCAGAAAAAGTTTTGACTGTATGAAGTCAGTAATAGATTTATTTTAGAAATAGCATGAATGTACATCCTCCAATTTTTTTTTACTTTATTTTACTTTACATTACTGTATTGGTTTTGCCATACATTAACGTGAATCCGCCACGGGTGTACATGAGTTCCCAATCCTGAACCCCCTCCCACCTCCCACCCCATATCATCTCTCTGGCTCATCCCCGTGCACAAAATTTGTGATAATTTTTCCACTATATTTCCATTATATTTAGTCCAAACAATATTTAAATTAATCCCATAGACTTTTTTCTTTTTTCCTACCTGAAAGACTGAAATTATTCTTACAAATCCAAGTTAGTGTGTTTACAGAATTTACAGGGTTTCCTTGGTGGCTCAGACAGTGAAGCATCCACCTGCAAAGCAGACCAAGGTTTGATCCCTAGGTTGAGAAGATCCCCTGGAGAAGGAAATGGCAACCCACTCCAGTATCTTGCCTGGGATTCCCATGAACAGAGGACTGTGGTGGGCTGCAGTCCATGGGGTCACAAAGAGTTGGACATGACTGACTAACACACACAGAATTTACATAGTTTGTCTGCTTTGATTTGATGTTTGGCAGTTGTCCACAAGTAGCTATTCTGACTAATCTCAATTCTATTCCATCCAATATTTATAACAGTAGTGCTGAAAGTGTTTTATAAGGCGCATAGAATTGTTTTCCTTTTCTTAAAGTTGAAAAAGATCAAGACACAATTGTGATTTCACAAGATGATAGCACTGGTCATAACATGAGCTCATAGTTTCTCCGAAATGCAAACAATACATGTAATGACTGACTTGGGTACCATTTTTTAAAGAAGAGATAACATTTGATTGAACCTTGGATCAGATTTCCAACCTATCTGACTTATTCCACTGCAGAAAAAACCTGACTCTTGAGGGGGAAAATTTAGTTTAATTATCTACATAAGTAAGTCAGGGGAAATTTATTGTGAAAAATTCAAACCTGTTTCTAAAGTTCACCATGAGGCTATAGTTCTAACAGGAAGAAAGCATTAGTGAGTTGAAGATCAACTTACTTACTTATCACTTATAGTGGGAATGTGTGCTGAAAGTTGAGACATTCTATTAGCCTTTCAACAAAATAACTGAGGTGGTGGCTTTTTGACCCTATTTGGGTACCCACAGATGGAAAGAAAAAAAAAAGATTTCAAATCAGAGCCCCAATATGTGATTTTTTTTTTTCTTCTTTCCCTTTCTGGTTCATGGCCCTCAGGCATCAAAAGCATAAGGTACTTTGGCCTCTTCTTTTCACAGNAATGCAAACAATACATGTAATGACTGACTTGGGTACCATTTTTTAAAGAAGAGATAACATTTGATTGAACCTTGGATCAGATTTCCAACCTATCTGACTTATTCCACTGCAGAAAAAACCTGACTCTTGAGGGGGAAAATTTAGTTTAATTATCTACATAAGTAAGTCAGGGGAAATTTATTGTGAAAAATTCAAACCTGTTTCTAAAGTTCACCATGAGGCTATAGTTCTAACAGGAAGAAAGCATTAGTGAGTTGAAGATCAACTTACTTACTTATCACTTATAGTGGGAATGTGTGCTGAAAGTTGAGACATTCTATTAGCCTTTCAACAAAATAACTGAGGTGGTGGCTTTTTGACCCTATTTGGGTACCCACAGATGGAAAGAAAAAAAAAAGATTTCAAATCAGAGCCCCAATATGTGATTTTTTTTTTTCTTCTTTCCCTTTCTGGTTCATGGCCCTCAGGCATCAAAAGCATAAGGTACCTTGGCCTCTTCTTTTCACAGTTTGAAAGTCAGTAAAGCTTTCAACAATCTTTTGTCCTTAATTGCTTTCTTTTCCATATATATATATATAATATATATAATTTTTTCCCAAGGCCCAAAGCAGCCATTAAAAGTCACCATCATCTATCCAGTTATAGAAGCAGCACAGAAAAGAGCCGAAGAGAACTATTAGTCATTGGCATACAGCCAGGAATTCAAATCTGATTTTCTGCATCTATTTCTTAAATTTAAGAGAAAATGTCCCAAAGTAATTGCAGCTTAAGGGAAACTCTCAAGGCCTGTCATATATGTATGTACAAGGAGAGAAAGAAATACATGTGAAGTGGATTAAAACTACATTGGTTCTCATAGTTTAAGACCCTTCAGCAAAGAGAACCAAATTGCGAGCTCCTTTGTCTTTCATACTAAAGTTTCACAGTGTTGTGGGGTTTGTGTGCACCCGCCACATAATAGGTTAAGCCCAATGATTCGAAGTAAATTCTTTAGCAGACTTCAAGTTGGTAAACAGCAGTTCCTTTAAGTTAAAATGCAGTAATCTATACCATCCCTGGAAAATTAGATGAAATGGACTAAGGTTGACAACTGCTGCTGCTACTGCTAAATCACTTCAGTCATGTCCAACTCTGTGTGACCCCACAGACAGCAGCCCACCCAGCTCCACCATCCCTGGGATTCTCCAGGCAAGAACACTGGAGTGGGTTGCCATTTCCTTCTCCAGTGCATGAAAGTGAAACTTGAAAGTCAAGTCGCTCAGTTGTGTCCAACTCTTAGCAACCCCATGGACTGCAGCCTACCAGGCTCATCCATCCGTGGGATTTTCCAGACAAGAGTACTGGAGTGGGGTGACAAAGGGTTCCTTAAATATTCCTCAGATTTCCTAAAGATCCATGGTTCTGCAACAAACTTGGCTCTATTTCCTGTCAAATTTCTGCTAGTTTTTGCTTAGTGCTGACTTTTATTTCTCACAGTACACATCATTTGGACTCCTTGTATCTGGTGTCCATTTCTTCCAGTGTCATATGCTAGCCATGATCTTTTACGTTTTATTTTCTTCTCTGTGTATAAGTATATATGTATGTGTATGAAAGTTGTATTGGCTCTTCCACAACCTACCAAGTATAAAACTCTTTAACATAAAAGAAATAAGATATTTCAAATTTTTGTGCATTGATAGATATTTTCCATGTTTTAAAAACAGTGTGATCACATTACTTGTTATAAGAAAAATAATTAATTCTAAGCTAGGTATTTCTATATTAAGGATCAGTTATTTCCAAAGTGATCAGTGATGGTCTGTACTGGAAGATCTCTGGTTGGCCAATCCTCTGAGGATGGAACAATTTTCAGCCCATTTATACCAGCCTCTAATCTGATGGCCAGTACATTTTTTTCATACTAGTTGCTCAATATTGTGATTAATCTCTTAGAAATGCCCGTATCTCTCTACAATTCACAATTCTGGGGCAGCTATGGAAATCACTAGTATATTACTTCCTGTTCCAAATAGTCTTAGTACATTTGCCTCTGGTGGATGTGACTGGTGATGGAAGTAAAGTCTGATGCTGTAAAGAACAATATTGCAATGGAACCTAGAATGTTAGGTCCATGAATCAAGGTAAATTGGAAGTGGTCAAACAGGAGATGGCAAGAGTGAACATTCACATTTTAGGAATCAGTGAAGTAAAGTGGACTGGGATGGGCAAATTTAATTCAGTATCTACTACTGTGAGCAAGAATTCCATAGAAGAAATGGAGCAGCCCTCATAGTCAACCTAAGAATCCAAAATGTAGTAATTGGGTGCAATCTCAAAAATGACAGGATGATCTCTCTTTGTTTAGAAGACAAATCATTCAGTATCATAGTAATCAAAGTCTATGACCCAACCACTAAGGCCAAAGAAGCTGAAGTTGAACAATTCTAAGATGAATGACAAAACCTACTATAACTAACACACACACACACACACACAAAGATGTCCTTTTCATCATAGGGGGCTGGAATGCAAAAGTAGGAAGTCAAGATATCCCTGGATTAACAGGCAAGTTTGGCCTTGGAGTACAAAATGAAACAGGGCAAAGGCTAACAGAGTTTTGCCAAGAGAACACACTGGTCATAGCAAACACCCTCTTCCAACAACACAAGAGAAGACTCTATACATGGACATCACCAGATGGTCAATACCAAAATCAGACTGATTATATTCTTTGCAGTGGAAGATGGAGAAGCTCTATACAGTCAGCAGAAAAAAGACTGGGAGTTAACTGTGGCTCAGATAACAAACTCTTTATTGCACAATTCAGACTTAAATTGAAGAACTAGGGAAAACCACTAGACCATTAAGGAATGACCTAAATCAAATCCCTTATAATTATACATTGGAAATGATAGATAGATTCAAGGGATGAGATCTGATATAGTGCCTGATGAGCTATGAACCAAGGTTCATGACACTGTACAGGAGGCAGTGATCAAGACCATCCCCAAGAAAAAGAAATGCAAAAGGGCAAAATGGTTGTCTGAGCAGGCCTTACAAAGAGCTGATAAAAGAAGAGAAGCTAAAGGCAAAAGGAAAAGGAAAGATATAGCCAATGAATGCAGAGTTCCAAAGAATAGCAAGGAGAGATAAGAAAGCCTTCCTCAGTGATCAATGCAAAGAAATAGAGGAAAACAATAGAATGGGAAATGCTAGAATCTATTCAAGAAAACTAGAGATACCAAGGGGACAGTTTATGCAAGATGGGCATATTTAGGACAGAAATGGGATGGACTGAACAGAAGCAGATATTAAGAAGAGGTGGTAAGAATACCCAGAACTATATAAAAAAGATCTTAATGACCCAGATAACTATGACAGTGTGATCACTCACCTAGAGCCAGGCATCTTGGAATGCAAACTCAACTGGAGCATGAGAAGCATCACTACAAACAAAGCTAGTGAAGGTGATGGAATTCTAGCTGAGTTGTTTCAAATCCTCAAATATGATGCTCTTAAAGTGCCACACTCAATATGCCAGCAAATTTGGAAAACTCAACAATGGCCAGAGGACTGGAAAAGGTCAGTTTTCATTCCAATCCCACAGAAAGGCAGTGCCAAAGAATGTTCAAACTACTGCACAATTGCACTCATCTCACAAACTAGCAAAGTGATACTCAACATTCTCCAGGTGAGGCTTCAACAGTACATGAATCGAAAATTTCCAGATGTTCAAGCTGGATTTAGAAAAGGCAGAGGAACCAGAGATCAAATTACCAACATCTGTTGAATCATCGAAAAAGCAAGAGAGTTCCAGAAAAACATCTACTTCTGCTTCTCTGACTATGACCCAGCCTTTAACTGTGTGGATCACAACAGACTGTGGAAAATTCTGAAAGAGATGGGAATACCAGACCACCTCACCTGCCTTCTGAGAGATCTGTATGTAGGCCAAGAAGTAACAGTTAGTATGTAGGCCAAGAAGTAACTGGTTATGGAACAACAGACTGGTTTCAATTTGGGAAAGGAGTATGTCAAGCCTGTATATTGTCACCCTGCTTATTTCACTTCTATGCACAGTACATTATGCAAAATGCCAGGCTGGATGAAACATAAGCTAGAATCAAGACTGACAGGAAAAATAGCAATAACATCATATATGCAGATGATACCACACTTATGGCAGAAAAAGAAGAGGAACTGAACATCCTGTTGATGAAAGTGAAAGAGAAGAGTGAAAAAGCTGGCTTAAAACTCAGTATTCAAAAAACTAAGATCATGGTATCTGGTTCCATCATTTCACAGCAAATAGGGAAACAATGGAAACAGTGACAGACTTTATTTCCTTGGGCTCCAAAATCACTGTAGATGGTGATTGCAGCCATGAAATTAAAAAATGCTTGCTCCTTGAAAGCAATGCTATGACCAACCTAGACAACATATTAAAAAGCAGAGACATTACTTTGCTGACAAACTTCTGTCTAGTCAAAGCTACAGTTTTTCCAGTAGTCATGTATGGATGTGAAAGTTGGGCCATAGAAAGCTATGTGCCAAACAATTCATGCTTTTGATCTGTCGTGTTGGAGAGGACTCTTGAGATTTCCTTGGACAGCTAAGAGATCTAACTAGGCGATCCTAAAGGAAATCAGTCCTGAATATTCATTGGAAGGACTGATGCTGAAGATCCAATATTTTGCCCACCTGATTTGAAGAACTGACTCATTGGAAAAGACCCTGAGGCTGAGAAAGATTAAAGGCAGGAGGAGAAGGGGATGATAGAGGATGAGATGGTTGGATGACATCACCGACTGGATGGACATGAGTTTGAGCAAGCTCTGGGAGTTGGTGATGGACAGGGAACCCTGGCATGTTGGAGTCCACGGGGTCACAAAGATCAGACATGACTGAGCGACTGAACTGAACTGACTCAAAAGTTCAGTTAGTGGACAGAGTCCCAACCTGGGGGTTTTATTCAGTGTTTCATCCACATGGTGACATTCGAGAACAATTGGTAAATATCACAAAAGAGAGAAGTAAGAAAAGAGACAGAACATTATTAAATAGACTAATTTTAAAATTTATCCCTGAAATTGTTTCAAAATTTTATACTCCAGAAAATATAACTTAATTACAATCAGGCTCAGCTACTCATGTCTTCCCACATGATATCTGAGAGATATGAAAGACTACTAGTTTAATGGCAACCTGGCCTCTTGCCTGAGCAACCTTAGAGGTTGCTCTGCAAGATTTTCATATTCTAGTTAACAAGTTTTATTCTTCTTCCATGATGTTAGTGTTGGGTTTCCAGTAGACTAAACTACAACATTTTTAAAGAATAACAAATCTCCATGTGTAATGTAAGATTTTTTTTCAACTACTTTCTTAACATTAAATGTATACTTGAACTTACTATAAAATATCCAATTACTATATTGTATGTAGCAGTGGTGGTTTAGTTGTTGTGTCCAACTCTTGCAACATATCTGAAACTATTACTGCACATCAACTATGCTTCAGTTAAAAAATATGTACCTCATTGGAAATATAAATATTTATTAAAAGTATTTATTTAATTGAAAATGCTTCATTACATGAAATCACTTTCCATATACAGAATATTTTCACATAATGAATCTATCACTTGACAATAAAAAGGCAGGAGACAAGTCTGATGAACACAAATTCATGCATACAGAATGATGTTAAAGCTTATTTTTCCCTAGAAATTATGGCTAAAAGTAAACCTTTCTACTCTATTTAAGAAGCCATTACAATAAGTTGTTAAACTTAAGTGTTTTCTGTAAAGATCTCATTTAAATTTTTTAAAAATAATTTTCAAAAATGAAATAAACCCAGATTATTATATAGAACAAATATACTAAGACTAAGAAATATCTCATCAAAGTCTGGATTTGTGTTTTTCTCAGATGTGTAGGACATCTCCAATCTGTGTATTTCATTGCTTTCCAAAAGCTATATGATAAATTTAAAGACTGAAGAAACTAAATCCTAGTTTCATTGTTTTACATGACCTATTTCAAGCACATACTTTTAAGTGAATGAGCTTGAGGTATGGTGAAAACAAATCAGAACAATTTCCTGACCCCAACATTTTCTTATATTCCAACCTCAGTTATAAAATTAATGTCTTCTGCTTAGGGAACTGGAGTTCAAATAGTGGGTTAAAAGTTCACAGAAGAAACAAAGTTCAGGGGGAAAAAGAAGCAATCCAAAGAAAAATGAAGAGAAGCTGAAATATAAAAGTCAAAGCTCTAGTCAAGGCTATGGTTTTTTCAGTAGTCATGTATGGATGTGAGAGTTGGACTATGAAGAAGGCTGAGTGCCGAAGAATCTATGCTTTTGAACTGTGGTGCTGGAGAAGACTCTTGAGAGTCCCTTGGACTGCAAGGAGATCCAACCAGTCCATTCTGAAGGAGATCGGCCCTGGGATTTCTTTGGAAGGAATGATGCTAAAGCTGAAACTCCAGTACTTTGGCCACCTCATGCGAAGAGTTGACTCATTGGAAAAGACTCTGATGCTGGGAAGGATTAGGGGTAGGAGGAAAAGGGGACTACAGAGGAGGAGATGTCTAGATGGCATCACGGACTTGATGGACGTGAGTCTGAGTGAACTCCGGGAGTTGTTGATGGACAGGAATGGGGTCGCAAAGAGTTGGACACGACTGAGCAACTGACCTAAACTGAACTGAAAAGGAAAGAATGTTCTGAAATACATTGCATACAGTTAGAACAAGACTAAAATTCTCCAAAAAGAAAGGAAAATGAGGTCATTTGTTCTTCATGGCAAGCACTACTGATGGAGGCTGTTTAGCTAAATAAGAAAAACTATTATTTTTATTCAAATACCCTCTCGTGTTAACATAAACAGTCATTCCCCTTAAAAATTTTTTAAATTAATTATATCAATTCATTCAATTAAGAGGGTGCACTGACCATTTATTTCTTTTATTTGAAAGAGGATAGGATGAAAATAAAACATTATAATTTCTAACTATTCTTTACATAGAAAAATACATGAGTTTAGAAAATGTAAATTAATAACCTACATTTTAAATTCTAAAATTAGCTCTCAGTACACTCCCTCCTCCTTAACTAGGGATGGTTTCATTGATTGTTCTCCTGGGCTGATACTGGCTCCTCCTTTTTGGTTTGTCCTGATGATGGATCTTGATTTCCTGATGGAGTGAAGCATGATGCTATGAGTACTGAATTAAGCCTTATGTCAGTCTTAACTGTGTCCAAATCCAGTCAAAGGAAAATAGCAACATGTGAGGAAGAGTTCTGAACTGTTGCAAGTAATTTGGAAAAACAATTCATATTTCATATATTAGATCAGTTAACTTCTTTAAAAGTGTGGTTGTACATTTTTTCTAATTATCTTGCTATTGTTCAAATATTCTGGTGCTTTCTTAAGGAATATGTCCTATACATCTTAAGATGAAATTAATTCCAGAAACTCTAGTCTAAGTGAATCATGATAATAAGCATTATTTTTATTTTTATTTTTAAAGGAGACTGATACTCCACAAGGCTAAAATCTGTGAATTCTCTACCTTATAATGCTGAGCAACTGGGGCCAAAACAAGCTATATGACAGATGAAGAGAAAAAGAAAAAGTGATAAATGAGATCCAAAGATATTTACAAATGAAGTTATAGCATTTTTGTTAATCTGTACTTGTACAAAGTATACTTAAAATATTTATATTGCAGGTTAACCCTGTCCTAACTTCGTAAAATTTGTATATCTTAAAAAAAAATTGCTATTTCATAGGCACACCTATTAATATTTAATAGTCAACTTGATAGGGATTTTAAATTGTATCCAGAAGGTAACTATAACTTAAATTCTCATTAATTAAAATAAAGAAACCTGATTAATGTTTTCCATCTTACATAGTATACCATTTGTTTAAAATTCAGGTTAATAATTTTTTTCCTCAGAACACAATGAATCTAATTTTAAAGTACCATTATTTGCCTAACTTCTGTGAACAACTACCAATATTACTCCTGCCCACTATAGATCCAGGGAGATTGCAAAGATGCAATCCTGGGAGTATCCTTTGAATTTTTGATTAAAAAAATGTATAATAGTTTGTATATTATCTCAGCCTCTCTTATCCACTTTCTTACAAAGCAGCAGTTGCTGGGATTATATTTATGCATTTTAAGGAAAATTAGGTACTGAAATTTTTGTTTGTTTACTCTGATAGATTGGTTTACTATCTTCAAATCTTCTTAGTGGACCCTCAGTAAATACTGACCTGAAGTAAATTAAACTTCAGCACATGGAATAGTGTGTTTTTGGCAAAAAAAAAAAAAAAGAGAGAGAGAGAGAAAAAAGTAAATTTTTCTCTTTTGTAAATTTTTCTCTTTGTAAATTTCAAGAGGGCACTGCTTATAATGAAATACACTATGTGGTCTTAAAGCAATAAGTATAATTATGGCAGATTTCCATCAGGGTATGAAGAAAACAGTGAAAAACTTTTTACGTTCAAATCTAGGAAGGTTTTAGTTCAAGGACACCAATTCATTTAGAAACAACCCTGGACATCAGCACATACAAAATAACCCACATGCCACCCTGAAAACAGTCACAGATTTCTAATGTTTTATGACCAATGGATGTTATGTTTTAACTGCATGCATGCTCAGTCCAACACTGAGATCCTATGGATTATAGTTTGCCACACTCTTCTGTCCATGGAATTTTTCAGGAAAAGAGTACTGGAGTGGGTTGCCATTTCCTTCTCCAGGGGATCTTTCCGACTCAGGGATAGAATCCATGTCTCTTGTGTCTCCTACATTGCAGGCAGTTCCTTTACCACTAGCAGCCACATGGGAAGCCTTATGTTTTAATTAATTATGTAGAATTTTCAGAATATCGCTTTTTGGAAGTTTCATAGAGTACAATATGCAAACCACAGACACTAGGAAAAATTTTGCATTAACTCTTTTCATTGCTAGAAATTTATTATAAATGAAAAATGTTTACCTACCTACACCCATGATTTTATTGGTTATTTTCCTATTTATCTGCAAACTAATTATCACTATAACAGAGACGGCCTTCTATCCCTCAACTCTCCAAATAGCCAGAAATCTTGTCTTTGTAAGACAGAAAAATAAAACACATGGCAGACATTAGAGAGGAAGGTGAGATTCATTAAAAATGGTTATTTACAGGCATGAGCAAGTATGCCCTAGAACTCATACCCTTGTGATTTGGAGGGTGACAGGGTCTTGCATTCATTTAAATTGCAAAGAAGCCTCTGTCTACCTTACTCTGCCTGATAGAAGTATCCACTGCTTAGAAGAATCCATGTACATATGACCAACATTTATTTCTGATGTTCTGAGAGGTGGGGAATTACAAAACTTGTCCCAGATGAAAGCAATTTTCAAGACATTTAAACGCAGTGTTAAATTCTTTATATGTGACTGTCTTTAACAACCTGAGTGTTTCATCCTGTCAACAAGGTTCAGTAATTTTTTCTCTTTTTTAGCTGTTGAAGTTTTCAGTTTATTTAGTCAATAAAATGACATTTAGAAACAATACAAGAATTACAATAATTTCATGTAACATCATTATTAGAATTTAAATTTTATGTTAAAGTAAACTAGGTAAGAAAAATAATTATTTTCAGAATAATTGAAGTATCCCAGTAATTGTTACAACATTTTTTTCTAAGGATATATTTTTAACAAGTGAAAGTTTAGTATTCTGTGAAGAATAATAAGCTAGATATTGACCACATTAAAAATACAGTACGATTTGTTTCAAAGAACTATTTCTTCAGTTTACTTAATTACCTGAATATCTATAAATGTTTTTGGAGATGTGAGATTAACTAAATATATACAGGCTAAAATAAAAATGTATGCTGCTTAAAAATAAAGAAGGGAGAAGTTAACATGCCTTGTCTCTTATTTAGCAATTTCTCTTGAATACTTATCTACAGGTGATGACCATTATCCTTCATCAGTTTTTCAGCAGGTACACCAACTTCAGATTCTCAATTTTGACAGATGAATTTATAAAACTTAAAAAAAGAAAGAGGAGTGTATGGACTTTCATTTAATAGATTAGAATTCTATGCAGCTAGTTCACATTAATTTGGAGAGAGATTCATTTGTGAAATATGTTGTCGTGAGTTTTCAATGAAAAGTTTGAGGATGGAGAGTAAAGATTAAAATAGATCTCATATTTTACACTAAATGAAAGACATGTTTCCTACTTATAGGCTACTATTAATTTCCTTATTCCTGATATACCCAAGGAAACTACAGTCTAAAGGAGTGTTTAAAAACTTCTATATCCAATACAAATGCAGTGCAGTAAGCTGAACACTCAGTGTAAGGAAAGCTCACATCCACAAATATCGCCGAAACTCCAGTTAATCAAGGAATCAAAGAAACCAAAGCATTTATACAGATTTTATTGCAAATAAATCACTTTATCATATACTCAAATGCAAGCATGATTTTTGATAGAGATTGGTTTTGATCCTCTGTAGGTTTTTGTAGAGTATCTCCTGCCCTCTTTAGTTCAGTTTTTATAACTACATTTAAAAAAGAGATCTAATTCTACAGCATGATTCTGGCTTCAGCTTTTTCTATTGCTTGGTGAAAATAGGTCATTATTTGCCATTTCTGGCAGGAACAGTTAACAGGAAACAGGACAGGAAATGATACAATGATTCCCAAATTGTATATTTCCCCTATGCCCTGCTGTTTGGGGAATGACCCTATAGTTAATCAGGAAATTGTGTGGTGGTACTGAACCTCACTCATATTATTGAACTTTTTTGTTCCTTGATCCTCTTTACTTAAAGGAACAAATTAAAATTCTAGAACCAATAGATAAAGAAACCTTAACAAAGAAAATATTTGTCTATTAGATTATATTAATATGTTTCTAGATTTTTGAGCAGGCAATTCAAAGCTGACATTAATATCCAGTTAGCTAACAAAAATATAGCATATAAACCACCTAAATATTAAAACAACAAACTTCTAAATGCTTTAATATTTATGGAGCTTATTTTTTCATGAAAATGCAACCTTGATGCCATTTATTATTAGATACTTAGTTTTTTTTACAGTTAGATCTTTGAATTTTAAAACTGCTTTATAAGATGTATGCTTTTATATGCCACAAAATGATAAATTATATTAATATGTGTCCATTGTTATTTTTTCTCAAAGATAGGCAATATCTCCTAGTAGAAATATATCCAATAAAAATTACATACCTAAAACTTACACAAAAACATGGGCATAGAGGTACCTATTAATAATATAAACTTTTCCATTTAAAATTGTATGCAAATACAGTGTCAAATAAATTGCATTTAGTTTTTGTTTAAAGTTACTTTATATCTTTAAAAATAGATATTTAATTCAAGACCTCACCTAAGAGAATTAATTGCTGCACAGACTCTATCACGGGAAGTCGGAGGTTCACAG
>SJYA01000370.1:656159-749056 GCA_006410615.1 Neotragus moschatus
GGAAGTCGGAGGTTCACAGTGTGATTTAAACCTTTTTTGTTACTCCAGTGTGGGTGGAATTAAACCCTTTAATATTTTAGAACACTTAACTATTTTATTTACAGTCTTTAATCGTTAACTTCAACCTGTTTTAAATTTATGTCACTGGAGGATTGAGAATAACAAAGCTGTACAAATTTAACAATTAGTCTTAGTATGTAATTGCTCAGAATAAACATCTTGATTAGTCAAATCACTATTAAATTTTAATCAATGTGAGTGGGTGTTTCTATTTTTGATTGGGGATTTCACATGGATTTCCTAAGTAATTCCATTTGTATGTGAAGTTGAGATGTTCCTTCTCTTCATATTATGCCTAATGGATTGTCTCTCAGTCTTACATAATGTGCTGTTAGTGTGTAGTTAAGACATTTTTCTGTTATATGAGCTTTCTCTTTATAGTGTTAATGACACAAATTTTTCTTTTCTAAATATTTATTTTCTGTTGATTTCTAAACAAATAAAGGTATATGTAAAAATGTTACTATTTGTTTTAATGACATTTTCAAGAAATAGAATTTAATTTCATGCAAATATTATTGTTGTTTTAGGTTAAACAATGACTTTTTTAAAAAAGAACAATGCTAAGTATTCGGAAGATGAGCATTTATTTTTAAAGAAAATATGACATGATTTCACCCACACAAAATATAATGTCCGAAATTAAGAGTTAGTGTCTAACAATTCCTAAAATTCAGAAAACAAGTAATTTTTTGCCAGAAAGATTTACTCTATTAAACAGGCAAATGACTGTAGTTTTGTTTTTTGTTTAGTTTGTATACCTTCCTAATCAGAAACAACCAATTAATACAAAATAACATTTTTTGTGTGTTTAATATGCTGCAGACTTCCTTTCTATGGATTTCTCAAATGAATGCTTGTGAAGTCTTCAGGTGATTTGAGCTGAATAACATTTCCTATATATTGTCTTATGCCGTCATTTGAGAGCATTATCCCTGCATCCAGGGTTCAGGACTACTTCATCTCTTTTAGCATTCTCTGCTAATTCAATATAGTCTACCAGGGAATAGGTACAATGGCTTTGGAGTAACAGGTTCTATTAGAAATGCAATCAATTCTATGAAACAAGTTTTTTGGTTTTTTTCCCCAGAAATGTATTTAGTTAAAAGACTGAAATAAAATAACACACCCACAAATGTTGCATTGGTGAAAATGAATAAAATATTTTTCCAAACACAGGAATCATATTTTCTAAATGTAGTCTTTGTGTTTTCTTGTCTTTTATAACCCAACCAGTCCCAAGTATGGTATTACTTTGAAACATATCAGAATAAAGCACTGTTGAAATGACATTCTATTCTTTTCATGCTCAATGTACAGTTTGTGTTATACAGTTTCCATTTATGATGTTTTCCTTAATTAAATAACTATTCTGCCTTTTGAGAAGCTACAAGCTGAATGTAAGTCTTCAGACAAATATACTTTAACTGTAATTTACCAGTTCTTAGAAACATCTGAAGGGGGACAAAAGAAATTGTTTTTAAAGTAATGATGACAAAATTATGAAATTATATTACTTACTAAAGTTATGGACAAGGTTACATATTCCTTTGCTTTTCTTTGGATCATTAAATGGTTAATCCTAACAAGCATGGGGGAAGGAAAAGAAATTAACTAAAGTAAGGCCCTTGTGATACAATGACACTTGCTCTATGCTCTTACAGAGAAAAAACATGATGATAAAACAGCACAAAGTGGAGTGTTATGAATTTTATTAATGACTAGGAGACAGTGTGCAAAACATCAAAGGTCTGTGGAAAAGATTAATGACCCCGTGTGAGACTGTTTAATTACCTCCAGCTAATTAGATTCTTGACCAAATTTTTAATATCTGCATTCCTTCTACAGCCTAATTGAGATTCCACATTATTTATCAATCTTTCAAAAAGCCCTTAGTGGACTGCTTTTTTAGTTTTTCCCTTTGCACTTTGACTCCATTTATGGTCAATTATTAAATAAATAGCAAAGTAACTATTCACCACAAATTGTATATGTGGAACACTTTATGCCTGTTTATTTTGACTAGGAGACTATCATTGGCATCTTTTATACATAATGAAGCACTCCAACTAATAAACTAACTCCACTGTAAACAACGTGGATAATATTTTTGTTATCTGGGCTGTGCTCAGGAACTCCTCATGTGGTTTCTGTAAATTAGCCTTTGCAATAGTCAGTAATCCTTATTTCAGTTTACCTTAGTTGGGGCCCAGAGACCCATGGAATGTTATCACACAAACTAGAGAGAACAACTCAATTAATTTTTCCTTCCTTTTTTTCCCTTTTTTGGTAAATTTAGATTGTCTTTTAGTGTTCAGAAAGTCTTAATTGCAGAACAATTTGCATTAATAAATATCAAGCTGTTCCTTTTGAAATGATGGAATCCCAAATATATTTACAATATAGCATGTTGCATTTTATATATAGCTACATCACATACCATCTCTGAAAGAGAAGCAGTTGATATAATACCTCAATGGAAGGAAAGGGCACTATTATGAACAACCTAACAGTAACCCAGAAAATACTGATGACTTGGATTGTCTTTAACACACACTGAGTAAAGCAGGAAGTCCCAACTCAACAAAGGCCAGCTGAACTATCTTTGTATAGACAACAGCTTTTTCTGAATGATTCGTAAATCTTAACTTTTAAATTCATTGTTTAATATAATAAATTTATTAACACGACAGAACAAATATTACTCTATCATCTGTCTACTTATAGAATCAATGGCAGGGGTAGTGGGTGGAATCTGTTGGGATGCAAACACAGAAACTGTCACCCCAAGACACATAAATCTAACACTGTGATTCTACTGAGGGATTTCAGGTAAATTGCATCTCGGACTATAAAACCTAGAAAACATACATTGGGCTTCACAAAGCTCAACAAATGTTCAACTATTAATAATAATCATCTTCTATTTTTTTTAGTATTATTCTTTTTTTAATTTTAATTTTTTAGTTTGTTTTGCTTTATGTTTCTCATTTCATTCAATATTTGTGAGCCATCGATTCACCCAACATTTATAGAGAGGACAGGGTGATTTTCACTATTTCATGGGAGTTGTAACTTTATAAAACATTTAGGCATGGCCAGGAGAATCATTCACCATTTTTTGTGTGTGTTGTTGTTGTTCACATTTAGTGCTCACACAGTCCACTGTGCCCAGCGTTTCACTTATGCATACCATTGATCATCTTTAAAATTAAAAAATATATATATAAACAGACAAGATGATTTCTAAAGTCACTTCCACTTCTAAAGTTCTATGATTTCAAAAGATTATCTTATCACTTCAACTCAAATACTTTCTTCCAGTGTAGTACTGAGTTCACACCAAAGGCCAGTCTAGAATGTCTATAAATAATTTCATCTTAGCTTGCCTTATACTCATGCCTAAGATTCATATTTAAAGTGAAAGTGAAAGTCACTCAGTTGTGTCTGACTCTTTGCAACCCCATGTACTATACAGTCCATGGAATTCTCTGGCCAGAATACTGGAGTGGGTAGCCTTTCCTTTCTCTGGATCTTTGCAACCCATCTTTAATTTGAATTAATATTAATAATAGTAAGAGGAGTACTAACCCCCTATGAAATCTCATGGAAATGAAAACAAAAGCAAAGCCTATTATGTACCCCCAGGGAGAGGGAACTCAGTAATAGTGAAGAGATTTGGAGAAGTACAAGGAGGATAGAATACATGACAGAAATAGCATGGTGACTCAAACAGTAAAGAATCTGCCTGCAGTTCAGGAGACCTGGGTTCAATTCCTGGGTAGGGAGGATTCCCTGGAGAAAGGAATGGCTACCCACCCCAGTATTCTTGCCTGGAAAATCCCATTTACAGGGGAGCCTGGCAGGCTACAGTCCATGGGTTCTCAGTTAGACATGACTGCACAACCAACAAGGACGATAAGATACATGACAAAAAAGCGTAAGGCAGGGTTATATGATCTGAAACCTTCGAGAGAGCTATAAGATCTGAAATCAGCTCCAGATCCATAAATGAACAGAGAGAAGGTCAAAAATTTACATCAGTTAAGTCTCTGAACTCCAAGACTTCCTCACCCGAAGTCATGAATACCAGGACTTCAGCATAAGGACTCTATACTCTGGCAAAAGGTGAACAAGGAAAAAAAAAAAAAAAGCTGTTAATGGCAACAATAGCTCTGGGACAAATCCTTCACCTTATCAGTCATTTGTACCGATAATAAAATGATATTTCCAGATTTTTTCCCAGAGAAATTTTCAATGAGAGAGAGGCAGCATAAGGAGATTGCCACCTAGATTCAAAACATGAGAAGGAAAGCAAGAGAGAAAGTATAAGAAGCACCAATGTAAACCTTGGTTTTTTCTTTATATTAATAAGTTTGACTAAGACAGATCCCAGGACCTCCTCACAGGAGCCTCTGGACTCAGTCACAGGACAGGAAAGGAATATAAACATGCTATGCCTTAGGCAACTTCCTAAGTTTTCATATACTAATCAGATGATCTAGTCAGGATATTCCAAAAGGTTTTAGACCAGTGGAGAAACCTCAGTAGAGCACCACCTTATTGTTAATAGAATTCATTCACCCTCTTAGTCAACACATTCACCCATTTACTCACTGACTTAAATAAGCATGTTGTATCAACTATGTATGTGATGCCAGATCATGAGTAACCAAACATGGCTTCTGTCTTCCAGGAGTCTGCAATCTACTGCTATCTTATGTAGTATCTATAAATGTGAACAAATCTGGGGGCAGTCTATGCAAAAATGCATCCCAGAAATTTCAGAAAATCTTATTCATGTTTTTGTTACTGAGTTCACATTGAAGACTGAGGCTGAGATTCCTGTACTTTTAAAAGCAAGGCAAAGGCAGCTGGCTAGCAACAAAAATCAGATAATTTGGACATGACAGTGAGAATAAAGGTCCCCTTTCCTTAATCCTACATCCATCTGGAAAAAGCCTGTGGAGGACTTCATAACTAAACCAGAGATCATCTAAGCTAACTTTCAGATCATTATGGGAACCCATTCTACAGCATCCTTCAAAGGCTTTCTTTCAAAGCCTTACCTCCCAAGAGTCAGGCCACTTCAAGTTATATTTTAACACATATTAGTTATAATGCTACCATTTATGCTTATTTACTCTGTGGCAATTATTTAAGCAAATACTCTAAATTTCTCCATATAATTGTTATAATTGTAAATTCTTATAATTATGTTCTCAAAAGCTGCAGGACTAATCTGGGAATAATTTTTCACTATTAGTTTTCTAGCTGCCACACTTTTGCCCCATATTAAGTCATTCAATAATGTTTTGGAAATAACAGTAAATTTTGGTGAGGATTAGAATGAAACTCTTCGCAAGAAGGCATTTCTTTTCTACCACTGAGTGCAAATTAAAAAGGGAACCAACAGTAAGACCATGTAAGTATGAAATTTCAGGAAACAAGTACTCATATACTCTTCAGTATAAAGTTTGTATCAAGTAATTACTTAATATAAAACAAGAGTCTGAAAATTTCTATGTCCTTTGGTCCAATGTTTCCCATTGATACAATTCAATAAGAAGGAAAAAGGGATGAGGATGATGAAAGGTATTCAAACTGTTATTAAAATTATAAAGATACTTATTCCTAAATAGTGCAATGGCCTATTACGAAGTTTAAAAGAATGAAAAGTTTAAATAATGATGAGAAATTGTTCTAGCTATAATTTTTTTTAACTTTTTATTTTGTGTGAGGGTACAGCTGATTAACAATGTTGTGACAGTTTCAGGTGAACAGCAAAGGGACTTAGCCATGCATGTACATGTATCCATTTTCCCCCAAACTCCCCTCCCACCCAGGCTGTCGCACAAAAATGAGCAAAGTCTATGTGCTATACAGTGGGTCCTTGGTGATCCATTTAAAATATAGCACTGTGTACATGTTCATCCCAAATTAGTTATAAGGAAAAAAAAAGATGCATATAAGTTTATAAGTAGCTATGATTCAATATGTTAAAAGTATACATAGAATATACTTATCTAGAAGTCTATATGTTTTATTTTTAAGGGAAAAAAAAAGTTTTGAAAGGACATAGATCCACTCCTTTACTTAAAAATAACTTGTATCTTGTTATGTCCTTTTAATTCATGGGAAAATCTGTAATTAACATTTATCAGCTCTGAAATCGGAGAAGGCAAAGGCAACCCACTCCAATACTCTTGCCTGGAAAATCCCATGGACAGAGGAGCCTGGTGGGCTGCAGTCCATGGGGTCGCTAAGAGTCGGACACGACTCAGTGACTTCACTTTCACTTTTCACTTTCATGGATTGGAGAAGGAAATGGCAACCCACTCCAGTGTTCTTGCCTGGAGAATCCCAGGAATGGGGGAGCCTGGTGGGCTGCCGTCTATGGGGTCGCACAAAGTCAGATACGACTGAAGTGACTTACCAGCAGCAGTGGCAGCTCTGAAATTAAAACGTTTAGCAATATTTATTTTTCCAGGATAAGTTTTTGTAATTTTTGAACATTTACAATGAATATCTATTTTGTATACATAAAATACATATTTATGAGTAGAAAAATTTAAATACATAGACATAAGCTGGGAAAGATAAAGAATAAAATGTTATGGGTTTCTTTATATTTCTGTATTTGCAAATTATCTAATATAACTGTATATTATTTTCTAATTAAAAAAATCAATTTTAATTAGGTTGAAATTATCCAAATAAACATGCCAAGTAGAATTATAAATCAAAATGTAAGTTCAGGAAATAATAAGCAGGAAAAAACTTTCAGATAAAGCGTATATCCACTATTACTTGAAATATAACGCTGACATGAAATTAGCATTTTTCTGATACTGTTATGTATTATGTTTTAAAATGTCTTATCATTAAGTTTTGTGCTACTAAAATGTCAGTCAATCAAATGTGGAAAGATGAGCTTATACATTCATGAAGCAGTCAAACAATTTTGGATCTTTCTTTTTCCATATTTGCTAGAATTGACATCACTTTGAATGTAAATTACTCATAAAACAGAAAGCATTCTATTAATTTAAACTGCTCTTGGTCATGCCTGTACAACTTACTAACTGTTCCTATATTTTCCCTAAGATATATGTAAAAAAATAAAAAGAACCCTTGCAATAGTAGATATTAAGTGACTAACATTGTTAACATTACTATGTAAAGGATTCAAAGGAAGGTGTGCATGTGTGTGTGTGTGTGAGTGTGTAACATGCCAGGTTCTGGTCGTTAGACTACAAGGAATGAATCTTCAGTTCTGTAATAGAAAGAACACAAAACTTTAATCAATAAACTTGATAAAATGCATGTCAGTTATTTTAGACAATTTGCTCTCCAGTTTGAATAATTGTTGCTACCTGTAGCCTAAACCATTAACCTCTCAGCCTCAGTAAATGGAGATTTCCTAGCCAAAAACCACACTGCCAAAAGGAAACCACATTTCTAACAGGAGAGAGAGGGTAGTTTGTTAATCAAAAGTCTGTACCACAAAGAATTTGATAGTTAAAATTGAGTTGGCATTTTGTATTTTCTTTCAAAAATAGCTTCTTGTAACTCCTCAATAGACTCTCCTTATCCCCAGCCATGAAAAACAGCAGTGTTTCCAACTTTTCACCTTTCAACCAGTGTGTCCCTGTAGTATTCACAGTACTAATGAAAGAGATTTTTGACAGTGTCACTATGGACCACCCCAGAAGTGGAGTTCTGCCAATGTAAACCATTATTACAGTACTGACCGCTCATCTCTTGCTGTGCGGTCATTCAGAAACTTCCCCTGCTTCCCTATTGCTCACACAGTCTCTAAAGAGTGACATCCTCCCTTGAACCATAGACACTGAGGCCAGCTCCCTGCTACTGATTCCCATCCAGATCGCTATGGACAATATCCACACTTTGATGCTACTGAATGGACTTTCATTCTCTTGGGGGAGGAAATCAAAGAGCATTCAAAGAAAAAACAGCTTGGCGATGACAAAAAAATGTCTGTAAACTGATGTAGCCTTTGCTTTGGAATTTTCCTCACATCCCAAGCCTATAACCAGCAATGAAGCTTCTTGAGCATAATTATTTAATAATAAAAACACCAAATAATGTAAAAGCTATATTTTTGCCAGAATCACATTTAACTTCTGGGGATGAAAATAACTTGGATACAAATTTAGCCTACAGTTACTGACATGAGAGTGTTTAAATGATAGAAATTATGAGACATGGAGGCTATTAGACTCTATTAAATAATAGTGACTTGTCACACACAATTTGTGCAGAGTGCACAGAAAGTTTAGGTTGCTGTAGGTTTGGAAATTACTATGAAAGGATAAGGGATAATCATTCAGTGTTGCTAAGGGACAATACTCCCAATCATGTTTTCCCTAAAATAACTACGAAGTATCAGATACTTTCATATACACGACCAGATATGCCAGTTTTTCCTTATAGAGTCAAAGAAAAATACACCCTCAGTCTTTAATAAAAGTGCCTTCCCCCTTTGCCAGTTTGGAGAACTTAGTCACCCATGTCCCTGTTTTACACCTTTGTCTTTTGATTTCTTACCTTTAATAAATGATAGTACAATGCCAAGAATGAAGGGTTAGTTGTCTCCTTTACTCAATTGCCAACAGATCAACTTGGTTTAGGCTCAGCAGCAACTTACGTTTCATTTGCAGTGGATAATCACTATGGCATTGTATGGAAAGAGTCCCTTAAGGATACATTATCAGAAAAAGAAAAATACTTTGTCCTTGTTCTCATGGAAATAAATCATGATCTAGACAAAGATAAATCAAAAACTTAAGGAAAATAAGATGGAGTAGATGTTGATATAAATTATGAATAATTTCTGTCTAAATTTGGAGAAGAATTTACAGGGGAGCTGAAACCAAAAGTAGGGTTTTAATGGATAATTATGAGATTTCCAGTGGAGGATTTGGAAGGTGAGTTTCAGTGTGGAAGGATGGCCAAGAGCATATATTAACATACAAAGCCATGGAGGGAAAATCAGGCCAGCTTTAGTTAGAACTGATTCAGTGATGTTTTAGTAAATGGTTAACAACCAGTTCTTTGGAAACAGTAAAAAATGTGATTTCAGTGAGTACAAAGTTGGGAAAAGACACACATTCTTCCCTGTCATGAGCCAAGAATGAGCCAGCTCTAGCACATTACTAAAGCTGGGTGATATGGGGGCTCCCCAATCATCTAACAGGCTTCCCTGGTGGCTCAGTGGTAAAGACTCTGCCTGCCAATGCAGAAGACACAGGTTTGATCCTTGGGTCAGGAAGATCCCATGTAGAATGAAATGGCGACCCACTCCAGTATTCTTGTCTGGGAAAACCCATGGACAGAGGAGCCTTGAAGGCTATAGTCTATGGGGTCACAAAGAGTCGAACATGACTTAGCAACTAAACAACAAAGCAACAATCTTTTTTTATGCAGAAGGTATAAACATAAGTGAACATTGATGTAAACAGTTAAATTTCACCAAGTAAAAAATTCTAAATTTTTAGATTTTGTGTTTCGTTTTACTTTTTGTCCTTTTCGTAGGAAGGAGTCTCCTGTAAGCATCAATGTCAGTTTTGTCACTTTTCCTTTTACAACTTTGCTTCTCTTTACCAATATTTGTACTCTTCTCTGAAGGCAATGGCACCCCACTCCAGTTCTCTTGCCTGGAAAATCCCATGGACGGAGGAGCCTGGTGGGGTCGCACATAGTCAGACATGACTGAAGCAACTTAGCAGCAGCAGCTGGACTGAAGAAAAGACAGTCAAGCTTGTTAAAATATTATGATAAGTAAGTTTCACTAGGACCTCATTGAGGTCAAAAGATTTACAATGTATGACTATAAGGCAGTGGTTTCTGATAGCTTTGCAAGGTCAAGTCTTATTTCTAGATTCAAGACTATGATTTGAATGGTTAAGGTGTCCTGAATATTAATCCCCTGATGGGTACAGTTATAATATATGGATAGAAATATCATAAACAAGTAGACTACTTTTCTGGTTTAAGCTGCAAAATATCAGTGAGTTCGTTCATGTTAGAAAGAACCAAAGTGAATAATAAAAACGCCTGCTATTATTTTATTAGTAGAAAAAAATGCTAGTGAATAATGCTGACTTATTTAAGTAAATTGCTCATCTTATTTATGCAGGAACCCCAAGCTAAGTCTTTATAGTGTCTGCTGCTGCTGCTGCTGCTGCTGCTAAGTCGCTTCAGTTGTGTCCAACTCTGTGCGACCCCATAGATGGCAGCCCACCAGGCTCCCCTGTCCCTGGGATTCTCCAGGCAAGAACACTGGAGTGGGTTGCCATTTTCTTCTCCAATGCATGAAAGTGAAAAGTGAAAGTGAAGTCACTCAGTCATGTCCGACTCTGAGCAACCCCATGGACTGCAGCCCACCAGGCTCCTCTGTCCCTGGGATTTTCCAGGCAAGAGGACTGGAGTGGGGTGCCATTGCCTTCTCCATTATAGTGTCTAGCAGGTCCTATAAACAGTTGCAACAAGACCATGCAAAGTATAGCAGAAATAAAACAGAGCATCAGGGCCTGGACAGACTAGAGAAGTAGCAGCTACCACTCATGCATTGTGTCATGGAATACAGGCCCCTTTAAGAAAAACTGAAATTTCATGTAAAATTTCCTGATTCTTAAAGGTTGGCAAGTAATTCGTATTTCAAACACTCTGTGTGGGCCAAACAAAACATGTCAGCAGGCAGGATTTTGCCTGTTAGCCACCAACTCGAGACCTTTGCTTTCATTCATTCTAAACAGTGCAATGTGGTTTGTATTATGTGGTATTGGCAGGCAGGTAGTATGTGGGGCTAACGTGCCTGGATTTATTTTACTTATTAATTACTTTATATCCTGCCTTGTTCCCAGATGTATTTAAGATAGTTATTAAAAAAATCATGCAATACTATGATAAAGTAATTGAGGTGAAGGGAAAAGGACTAAAATCATAAGAAGAATTCTAGGGAGAGGTAATATAAAGAAGCAAAGGATACAAAGTTATTTTGTCCTTAATTTTAAAATTAAGAAAAATCAATAAAAGAAATTATATAAGATAACAACACTTCATTAAGCTTCATAGCAGCCACAGTAAAGAGTGAAAAAAAAATTTATAAAATTTATTTCCATCATGTGTGAGATAAACTATGCTAGATAATCAAGAGAAATGGAGCTTTACAAAGAAATGAGGTCGGAGAAAAAACAATACTGCAAGGGTCTTCATATTTTCCAGAAACAGAAGAATCTTTCCTCTCACACAAATGGTCTGGCCACCTCCTCTCTAGTAACTCTTAGCAGTGAAGTGACAAACTACACTAGAAACGCAATATTCACACGTGATTTTTAGGGGCCCTTGTCAAAACATACTATTTCCTTCTTCTTGTTCATAGATAAGCCCCCCAAAAGGAAACATCTTCTGCCCCTATTGACAGATTCACCCATCCCAAATATCAGTAAACTTTTGGTCAAAATTTTAGTTAAAATCAGGAAAATTTTAAAATCAAATTCCATTTGATATTTATTTATATCCATAAAAATTTTTATATCAATATAAATCCATATTTATTATTATATCTAATATATTCACTTGATATATTAAACACTGTCAAATATGGTGCTAGATACTTGGTAGCTTACAAAATTGAATAAAAACTTTTTAAAAATTAGCCTGCTTTTAATGGGTTTCCTATCTAGCAAAGAAAACAAACAGGTTTTCAAATAATTATAAGATGCTATGCTAAGTAGTATTAAAAATAAATACAAAACACAAAGGTAAGAGAAAGAAGAACATGATTCTTTCTTAGAGCATGAGAAAAGGTTCCCATGAATATATGGAGAAAAATCCCTTAGTAACATTTTGAATGATGATTAGAAGATTGCAGGTATCTCTGGAAAGGGGAAGTAGCCTTCTGAAGATATGCAAAAATATTTTACTTTTAGCCCAGAGATTCTTTTCCACCAGTCTCTTTCTAAGGTGTTCACATCATTGGTAGTATCTCATTTTCAATGATATTTACATCACTGCATTAAACAAAGCATTCTGATCCTTTCTTTTTTCACTTCCTATGTGTGTCCCTATGATTCACAACTGCTGCCCCACATTTAAGTATTCGATTAATTCCAACCAGCTACCATCCCTCTAGCATACATATAGTTCCAACAAAACTGGAATTTTCTATTCTCATTCCCATATCCTCTCCCCTATGGCTTCAAGTTCCTGGCACATGTGGCAGCCATTCTCTCTGATATCCTCCAGTGTCTTGGAAACTTAGACCTGTTGTAACTATTTAGCTTTCTGGTTGGGTTTCCTGGCTGTTTTGATCAGATCCACTGACTGTCTAGATCCACTGCCTGTCTTTTGTTCTCTTCTTACATTTTTAATTGTTGGGCATTTTTCCCTTACTGATTATACTATTCCTTCTTTATGGTGAAACAAACTCTCTTTCACTTCATTTTAAGGACCCTAACTTCATGAGAGGGCTTCTTTGGCAGCTCAGTGGTAAAGAATCTGCCTACAATGCAGGAGACACCAGTTTGATCTCTGGGTTGGAAAGATTCCCTGGAGAATGAAATAGTAACCCATTCCAGTATTCTTGGGAGAAGGCAATGGCACCCCACTCCAGTACTCTTGCCTGGAAAATCCCATGGACAGAAGAGCCTGGTAGGCTGCAGTCCATGGGGTCGCTCAGAGTCAGACACAAATGAGTGATTTCACTTTCAGTTTTCACTTTCATGCACTGGAGAAGGAAATTGCAACCCACTCCAGTGTTCTTGCCTGGAGAATCCCAGGGATAGGGGAGCCTGGTGGGCTGCCGTCTCTGGGGTCGCACAGAGTCGGACACGACTGAAGCGACTTAGCAGCAGCAGCAGCAGCAGCAGCCAGTATTCTTGCCTGAGAAATCCCATAGACAGGGGAGACTGGTGGGCTACAGTCCATAGGGTCTCAAAGAGTCAAACACAATTAAGTGACTACACAACAACTTCCTAAGAATCCCATTACTTCGTTTCAAATCCTTTCACTTGCCCAATGTGATAGACCTTACTCGTCCTGGAGAAACATGGCATTAGTTTTTTAGAGAACCTTATAATTTAACTAAACAACTCTGATTTTCCTAAATAGAATAGATTCTAGACACTCTGCTGTATTAATACACCTAGTCTTCCCACTCTTACTCTGTAGTATAGATGCTACTTATGGAAGAAAATGGTCTTAGGAAGAAAAGATTTTCTTAGTGCTCAATTGCATTTAGTGTTCAAATGTATTCATTGCTTTAAAATGCCCAATTGCATTTTATCTCTATATCCTAAGACAGGGAAATTAGATTTAGCAAAAAAGTACTAGAAATACATCTGTGATTTTCTACATGTATTAGTCTCTCTTTACATGCATACTCAAATCAATAGAGGAAAAAAAACATCAGAAGAGAAGAGCAGACAAGTATTAGTACACCAGACAAATAAGTAAATTCAAAGTTTAGGCAGGCCCTAATGTTCAAAAGAATAAAAAGATGATTCTAAAAGTATAAGTTTAATTCTATGATCTCCATTTTTGAAAAACCAAGATGGTTAATACTTTAAAATTTGGTTATGTACTCTGTTCTCAATAAGAGGGACAATATCTCATAGGTAGGTGTTTTTAAACACAAAGAGACAGAACTTTCTAGGAACTGATATATATTAATTTTTGTCAGGGTCAGAGGTCTAAACTTAATGGGAGTATCTTCCTTCAAACTCAAAACCTATACAGAAGCACCATGCTTTACTGAATGATAGTATGTATTTAAGTTATTAATTTTCACATCTCCTGATTCAAATTTGTGTTCCCCCCTTATACATTGTCTCTAGCTGTCCATTACTGCACTACAGAACTTTGTCCTGGAATAAAGTTTCCAAATAGAAAATTTCCAAAGAGGAGGAGGAAGGTTGTCAGAAATATTGGGGTCGGGGGGAGAATGGGTAATTTCTCCTACCTCAAAGGGAGAGATCAAGAGAGGAAGAATCAGAAGTTAGGAATTGTAAGACAATGTAGAACTCTTAAATTATAGGGGAACAAGATTTCTCATCAAGTGTTGAATAATAAAACAGTGGAGATGTGAAAGAATTCAAACAGAACTAGGTATCCAGTATTTTTTGATAGCTCTTTCGCTTTTACTAAGAATTCATTTTCACGCCCTTTACAAAATCATTTATTGTTATCAATGTCAGTGTCAGACATTTCTCTATAGAGCAAGAACCCAAGAGGATCACAATCTTAGAGACACCCACGATCCATGGCTATAATAGATTGGCCTCAGTTCCTTGATTTTCACCCTCTTGCTGAATAAGTAGAAATACCAGTGCTATTGCTCCAATAACTTCAAAAGGGGGAAGAGGAACAGGGGGCAAAAAAAAAAAAAAAAAAAAAGATAATGAGTCAGAGTTAGGAGAGACATGTAGGAGGGTTTTATTGACCTGAGATTTTGCATTTTTTTAAATTAGTTAAAAATAAACCCATTAATTTATGTCTCTAACAACATCTTGAGTCTTTATTTAATAACAGAGTTAGCAAAACTGCAGTGAGAGAAACAAAAAGAAATACACTTAGTTTTCCTTTTACCATACAATTATTGTCCTGTTAAATGTAAATTTAATCCCTATTTGAGACATGCAGTTTAAATTGTGACCAAAAATATTAAAAACATACTGACTACTTCTAATTAAATCAGGTGACCTTATTTTAATGAAGGGAGAATTTGGAGGCAATACCAGTTGTAGTAACAAGCTGATGACTTGCTTTTCATAGTCAACATATCATTGGACCCTAGAAAGAGAGTAATTATTTTTTTAATAAATTTTTAAATTAAAGATGATGTATACGTAACATGGTCAACCCCCAAGTTTCTTTCTTTCTTTAAGTGCTATTTGAAATAGACATAGACTAAACAAATTAAAATGTGCAAAAACACACCTGGCCCTTATCTGACCAACAGCTAAACCTTGGTATAAGAGCTGCATAAACTTATCAGCTGCTTCTTCTGCACAGTTAGCATTGTCTTCTGGGTTTATTTTTTAAGACTTAGGTCTGCATGGTAACCACTTAAACATTTAAGGCTTTGTTCAGCTTTATGGAATAAAATATAAATTGTTTACTAAATCAAGGGTATGGAGAGAAGAGCTAAATTCTCTTACTTTTAATATTTCTCTTTGATATCTGCCCTTCTGGACAGAAAATTCAAGCAACAGTTCCCAGCAAACATATGGGAAAACCCACTGGAAATATTGTAAGGTAAATTAATAATGGCAGATGCCAGCATGTCTAGAGGTTGTTTATGCTGAAGAGTACTGCATTCTTTATGTTTTGAAATTATTCTGTTGTAACCATTTTCAGATTCGTTTAGTTTGGCAATGTATTCTTCTCTCTAAAGGTGTCTGCATTTATTTGACTACAGAAAATATTTACTTTAGTAAAGGGCAGCTTAACCTTTGTTTAAATTCGAGGTGAGTTAAAGGTCACTGTAATTATTTGCTGTATTATTTGTGTCAGATTTGAATTACTATGAATACAGCCCATGCATTGCCCTTTATTATGAAATAAGCTAAAAGAAACTCAACTTCTGCATCCAGCCAGCATATTTTATGGAACCAATCAGTGTTGCAGAACATTTTCAAGGTTCTCTCTTGGACTGTGATTGACTGAAAGTGCTTGAGGTTAAGGTCCTTTCCCAGAGGGAGGGAAGGAGACGATTTAACATGGCAGCTCAATCCCCTCCCCCACTCCCAGCTCTGTTTTTGATGGCTAGCAGCCAGAATATGGACAGAGTAGGGTTCAAGGCTATTAGTGAAAAACTGCAAGCAGTCACATTGGAAAAAATATATAGACAGGGCACTAGAAGGGTTGAACTGCTGAGCAGAGGATGATTTCAGAACAGATACACAGGAACTCTCAGTTTTCGCTGAGTGAAAATTCAAAGTTAAAACATGAATATTCAGATTTTTTTTAAAAGTCAATAGGAAATAAGGAGAAAATGATGGAAAAGTTTTGAACTCCAATAGGTTAAGGCATAAAAGTGTGAGCCTTCATTTTTTGTCTTTACCATTCAATTATGAGATAAAATAATGTAATATAACATGGTGACCCCACCTTTAAACACACACCCACATCAACCAAAGATATTTTTGCATAATTCTGGTGACAAATATCAAAGTTCAAATAGCAACTGAACTACAGTCATAGGTGGAGTTTGGTTACTCAGCAGGATGCACAATGGGATGGAGATAGGTAGCACATTCAAAATGTGAAAAGAATGGGGTTTATACTTTCAGATTAATCACAAATTGCAAGTACAGAATATCTTTAATTTCTTCATATAAAGATAATACTATTCTTTTGTTGTATGTTCTAAGAAGACTAACACCTGTATAGGAATACTTTCTATGTATACATAGGAAGTGCCTATAACATGCAAACATTCAATAAATAATAGGTTGGTACAAACATAATTGTGGTTTCAGACCATGGGTTTTAATTAATTTTAACTAGGCTCAATCACATCTTTATTAATCAAAATGAGAGCCATTACAATAAACACATTTTTGTCAACAAGAAATAAGCTGGTTATTCCAGTAGCATGAAAATCCATACTTCAGGACTCTATGAACTCTTGGAAAGCATTTTCTGACTCCTGCCAGTTTTGAAAGCATTTCCCCTGCAAAAAGTCATTTAGATTTTGGAAGACGTGGTAGTCAGTAGGCAAGATGTTAGGTGACTATGGCAGATGAGGCAAAGACTGTAGCCCAGTTCATTCAAATTTAGAAGCATTGGTTGTGCAATGTGTGATGGGGCATTGTTGTGAAGAACTGGGCCCTTTCTGTTGACCAGTGCTGCTGCAGACATTGCAGGTTTGGATACATCTCATTGATTTGCCGAGCACACTTCTCAGATGTAATGGTTTTGCTTCACTGGGATTCAGAGAGCTGTAGTGATCAGACCAGCAATGGACCACCACAGTAACCATGAACTTAGGTGCAAGTTTAACTAGAGAACTGCTTTGGTGCTTCTTCTCGGCCCAACCACTGATCTGGCCATTGCCGGTTGTCATATACAACCCACTTTTCATCAAATACCACAGTCTGATCAAGAAATGGTTCATTGTTGTTGTATAGGATAAAAAAAGATAATACTTCAAGAAGATGATTTTTTTATTTTTCAGTCAGCTCTTGAGGCTCCTCGTTATCAAGCTTTTTCACCTTTCCAATTTTATTCAAATGCAGAATGACCATAGTGTGGTTGTCATTGGACATGTAGTTGTAAGAGGATCAGCATGGACAATGTAAGTGTACATTGGACATGTACACTTCTCATGTAGTTGTAAGAGGATCAGCTTCAACAATTGCTCTTCATTGGTCACTGTCAACTCCTGACAGAAGCGCAGGCCACTGCGCTCCTCATCTTCAAGGCTCTTGTCGCCTCTGCAAAACCTCTTGAACCACCACTGCACCGTAAATTCATTAGTGGTTCCTGGGCCAACAGTATTGTTGATTTTGCAAGCTATCTCCTCTACTTTATAACACATTTTTAAATTGAGTAGAAAATCATTCAGATTTGTTCTTGTCTAACACAATATCCCTAGTCTAAAATGTATAAAACAAACAGCAAGTAATAAGTCATTAGCAAAAAGAAACATAAAGTGAGAAATGTGCATTAAAATGATGTATAACATAACTACATTTATTTAAGAATGTATTCCAATATCAAAGAGCATGCAAAAACTGCACTTAATTTGCAACAACCTATAATCAGCTATTATTTATGCTACTATCATTATTATTACTTAAATATTTAGAACAGAAAACATACCTAGAGCAAACATAAACCTTTGACACAAGCTAAAGTGAAGTTGTGAAACTGAAGCCACCTTCATACATCTATAGCAAAGGCATTCAGTATTGATAAGACATGGTCAAAAGTGTCTTTCAGGATAACCTACATAATTATAGCAGTATGATAACAAAAAATGGAGACAATAGGGTCAGAGCAGGAAGAAAAGATGGCAAATATTCAAAAGCATCTGTAAAGGTTAGTAATGACAGTGATTATTGTGCAATAGCTAGCCAGGATTTTATTTCACTTCTAGGATAGGTACTCTGTATTCAGTTATAGTCAGAAATTCTGCTTTTTAGATTCTTCATCTACTGCTTCTTAGCACAATAAATAAAGTCTGTAAAACTAAATTAACTGCCATTTGTAGTGCATGTGGCTTTCAAAGAGACTATTTTGAATTTTTTTTAACATACCGTAATAGTTATCCCTTCTAAGTGTATAATTCAGTAAATTTTAGTAACTTTACAGAGCTGTGCAACCCTTCCTTCAATCCAAATATTTTGATGGCTTTATTGCGAAGCAATCCTCATATCATATAAATTCATTCACTTAAATTTTACTGTTTAATGATTTTTTAGCAGATTCATAGAAAATGTTTTGCTAGTATGAGGACAATCTAATTTTAGAACACTTTCATCATCTAAAAAAGAAACTGTATCCATATTAGTTACTCCCCACTTCCCATTCTCATCTATTACTAAGATGCATTCTGTCTCTATAGATTTGAAAATTATGGACATTTCATTGTATATAGATAGAATCATATACACTGTAGCCTTTGTGACTAACTTCGTTCATTTAGTATGTTTTCAAAGTTTATCCATATTTATAGTACTTCATTTCTTTTTATTGGCTCAGTTCAGTTCAATTCAGTAGCTCAATTGCGTCCAACTTTTGCAACCCTGTGAATCGCAGCACGCCAGGCCTCCCTGTCCATCACCAACTCCTGGAGTTCATTCAGACTCATGTCCATCGAGTCAGTGATGCCATCCAGCCATCTAATCCTGGTCGTCCCCTTCTCCTCCTGCCCCCAATCCCTCCCAGCATCAGAGTCTTTTCCAATGAGTCAACTCTNGGGGATGGTCTTGATCCCTGTCTCCTGTACAATGTCACGAACCTCATTTCATAGTTCATCAGGCACTCTTTCTATCAGATCTAGTCCCTTAAATCTATTTCTCACCTCCACTGTATAATCAAAGGTATTCGATTTAGGTCATACTGGAATGGTCTAGTGGTTTTCCCTACTTTCTTCAATTTAAATCTTAATTTGATAATAAGGAGCTCATGATCTGAGCCACAGTCAGCTCCTGGTCTTGTTTTTTGTTGACTATACAAGGCTTTTCCATCTTTGGCTGCAAAGAATATAATCGATCTGATTTTGGTGTTGACCTTTTGGTGATGTCCATGTGTAGAGTCTTCTTTGGTGTTGTTGCAAGAGGGTGTTTGCTATGACCAGTTCATTTTCTTGGCAAAATTCTATTAGACTTTGCCCTGCTTCATTCCACATCCAAGGCCAAATTTGCCTGTTAATCCAGGTGTTTCTTGACTTCCTACTTTTGCATTCCAGTCCCCTATAATGAAAAGGACATCTTTTTGGGGTGTTAGTTCTAAAAGGTCTTGTAGGTCCTCATAGAACCGTTCAACTTCAGCTTCTTCAGCATTACTGGTTGGGGCATAGACTTGGATTACCGTGCTATTGAATGGTTTGACTTGGAAATGAACAGAGATCATTCCGTCATTTTTGAGATTGCATCCGAGTATTGCATTTCAGACTCTTTTGTTGAACGTGATGGCCACTTCATTTCTTCTGAGGGATTCCTGCCCGCAGTAGTAGATATAATGGTCATCTGAGTTAAATTCACCCATTCCAGTCCATTTTAGTTCGCTGATTCCTAGAATGTCGACATTCACCCTTGCCATCACTTGTTTGACCGCTTCCAATTTACCTTGATTCATGGACCTGACATTCCAGGTTCCTATGCAATATTGCTCTTTACAGCATTGGACCTTGCATCTATCACCAGTCACATCCACAGCTGGGTTTTGCTTTTGCTTTGTCTCCATCCCTTAATTCTTTCTGGAGTTATTTCTCCACTGATCTCCAGTAGCATGTTAGGCACCTACTGACCTTGGTAGTTCCTCTTTCAGTATCCTATCATTCTGCATTTTCATACTGTTCATAATGTTCTCAAGGCAAGAATATTGAAGTGGTTTGCCATTCCCTTTTCCAGTGGACCACATTCTGTCAGACCTCTCCACCATGACCTGCTCATCTTGGGCCTAGAGGACCTATCCCATGTTGAGGGTCAGGAAGGGCGGTGGAGAGGAGATACCCTTCATCAAAGGTAAGGAGCACTGGCTGTTCTTTGCTGGAACAGCTATGAAGAGATACCCCACGTACAAGATAAGAGCAACCCAAGTAAGATGGTACGTGTTGCAAGACAGGATCACAGGGCAGACACAAGGAAACCATAAGTTCATAGAACACTAGTCAATTTAATCCCACTAGGACCACAGCCTTGTTGCTGTTCAGTTTAGTTCAGTCACTCAGTCGTGTCCAACTATTTGTGACCCCATGAATCACAGCACGCCAGGCCTCCCTGTCCATCATCAACTCCCAGAGTTCACTCAGACTCATGTCCATCGAGTCAGTGATGCCATCCAGCCATCTCATCCTTTGTCGTCCCCATCTCCTCCTGCCCCCAATCCCACCCAGCATCAGAGTCTTTTCCAATGAGTCAACTCTTCACATGAGGTGGCCAAAGTACTGGAGTTTCAGCTTTAGCATCATTCTTTCCAAAGAAATCCCAGGGCTGATCTCTTTCAGAATGGACTGGTTTTATCCCCTTACAGTCCAAGGGACACTCATGAGTCTTCTCCAACACCACAGTTCAAAAGCATCAATTCTTTGGCACTCAGCCTTCTTCACAGTTCAACTCTCACATCCATACATGACTACTGGAAAAACCATAGCCTTGACTAGATGGACNGATCTCCTTGCAGTCCAAGGGACTCTCAAGAGTCTTCTCCAACACCACAGTTCAAAAGCATCAATTCTTTGGCACTCAGCCTTCTTCACAGTCCAACTCTCACATCCATACATGACTACTGGAAAAACCATAGCCTTGACTAGACGGACCTTAGTCAGCAAAGTAATGTCTCTGCTTTTGAATATGCTATCTAGGTTGGTCATAACTTTCCTTCCAAGGAGTAAGCGTCTTTTAATTTCATGGCCGCAGTCACCATCTGCAGTGATTTTGGAGCCCAAAAAAATAAAGTTTGACACTGTTTCCACTGTTTCCCCATCTATTTCCCATGAAGTGATGGGACCGGATGCCATGATCTTAGTTTTCTTTATGTTGAGCTTTAAGCCAAATTTTTCACTCTCCTCTTTCACTTTCATCAAACTTTTCAGTTAGAGAAAGTATTTTCTGGACTCCACAAATTCTGTTGCACATTCTCATTCCAGATATTTCCAGTGCTATCCTATTATATGAAAATTAATCATTTATACCAGTTTTTGGAAATATCTTAAGGATAATGAACTGTGCCTTATTATCTTCATACTACTAGGTACCAATATTTGGCATATTACAAGGCTTTGATAAATATTTAGTGGGCTGAACTAAAGTTCAGTATAGTCTTTGGGGAAACAAAAAACACTATAGGAAGGCTGAGATGAATCAGAAAGACATTTCTAAGGGGCTAATGTGAATTTGTATTTGCTTGATTGGAAACATTTTCAATGTTGATAAGGTGGACAGTATTAGAGGATTCATATTCAGCACCAATGATCACACAGTTACTGTTGTTTTGGACTACCTTTTATTTTGATAAAACCAAATTTTTCAAATAAAAATGCACTTTAATTGCATAAGGAATCAATTTAATCTATGTGTGAATATTCTCTAATTTACAATTTATAGAGACATTTCAAAATATGGCTATCAAACATGAAGGTATATCTCTCTAAAACTAGTTATTTTTCAGTAGTTAGACTTAAAGGATTTTTTTAGTTGTAAAAACATGTTTTATCTACCCTTCCCTTTATAAAAATCCATAGATTAATCAATTTTCCTTTTTAAAAAGGTGTTATAATATCAACATAAAAAATTTTTAAATAAAATGTTGCTGTTAAAATACCCTAGAGGAATTACTTTCTTCAATAATAAAATCTGTTTTAGTCATAGTTCATAGTATTTACTTTGTGTGCTCAATCTCTCAGTTGTGTCTGATTCTTTGAGACTCCGTGGACCGTAACCTGCCAGGCTTCTCTGTCCATGGAATTTTACAGGCAATAATACTAGAATGGGTTGACATTTCTTACTCCAGGGGATTTCCTCAACTCAGGGAGAGAACCAGCAACTCCTGCATCTCCCGTATTAGCAGGTGGATTCTTTATCATGGCACCACCTGGGAAGCCCTCATTTACTTTGCAAAGATTGCTATAAATCCAGTGACTCTGGCATTTGATACTCACATTGTGAGTATTATACAGGACTCAAGGATCTTATCACTGGTTTCAAACATAATGGAAAACAATGATTTTGGTGCTTAACTGTAAACTTTTTGTAATAATCACAACTGCATGTTTCCATCTATCCAGACTTGGAAGATATAAACTTAATGAATTTATATCCTGTTTCCTTCACAAATCAATTTTGCTCCTGAATTTTAACATGCTATTCCTAAAACTATTAGCTGTGTGTCTGCTTTATGGGATGTTCCTACATAAGCTGGCTGTTCATCAATTTGGTGTCCATACATTTCTTTGAAAGCTATATTATAATTAGAGTTTAGGTTAATACTACTCAGTAACCATAAAACAGACATAAAATAATTATAACTCATTTAGTGAAATTAGAAAAGGAGCAATTATTAGACTCCCATTGTGAAGCTTTGCTGTGAGGGATAGATAATCTATCTGCAAGATGTACTTTAAGAACACCATTTTCAAAGAAATAAACTAGATAGATTACTGCTTTGTCTTTGTGCACTTGAGGCGGAAGTGGTGGAGCTGAAAACTTGTGTTGATATGTGAGTTTCCCGAACTTTCCTAAATGTAGACAGGCAAATTGAAAAAAAGAATGGTACAATGGTAGATGCTTAGCACAGATTTCTGCTCATCCTCATATTTGTGAGGTTGAGAAATTACATGTCTCAGACACTGTAAATATGTTATATAAGTTAATTTTTATATGTAAATTACATTTCTCATAAATTTATAAAACACACACACACACACACACACACACTTTTTTAAATAGTCTAAGGCACTCAAACCCTGCCTGAAAACCTTAATGATCAGTCTTTTTTTTTTTATAGTGTTCTCCAGAGTGATTGATTTGCTTTAGTGCTAAGGGAAGTGTATTGAGCTTTACAACTTGCCTTATTATTCAATCGTTCACCCCCTGGCAAAGGTATGTTCATCCATGCAGAGATAAATGAGAGGAAAGGATGTCTAAGATTTGCTGTGCATGTCATTTCCTTAAAATGTGTTTTATCTAAATAGTTTTACAGTGATACTAGACTTCCAATGTCCAAGAAAGAGATATATATGTTCGATATGTATATATATCCATATGTGTACCTATGTGACATAGAAAATAATCCATTTAATAAAATGAAAATGTTTTATGGCAAATGAATCAGACAGATCTAGTAAATCTGTACATTTCATTTCTTTCAATCATTACTGAGAAGATTGCCTGGTGGCAAGAATTCTAGGCTGGATAAAATGACACATTCAATGAAATGGAAGAACTTAGTGACATAGCTACACCAACCCCAGGTGACAACGAGAGGAAAAGTAAAGTCTCTTGGCATTGGCTTTAAAGAAGGCAAGATGAAGGTCTATTCTTTCTTGTTATCCTTAATGATCTATTAATATTTCCTCTGTGTTATAATACTATAAAATCTAATGTATAATACTATAAAATCTAATGTCTAATTTAAAACTAAAATAAATTGATACATTTTGCAATTGCTAAGATATTAGAGAGAAAAAGCAAAAAAATAAAAATGCATTCACTGTTAAAATGTTGAGCCCATCACTAATTTTAAATGTATAAATTGTAACTTATGTTTTGGTTCTTGTTCAATGAAAATAGACAAACATCCAAAGAATTATCTCTGACAGCTTTGAACAAAAAGAAAGAACAGGTTTTCTTCTGAGAGTATTTTTCTGTCATTTAAGCTGTTTACATGTTTCTTTACTTTTACCTTTCTTGCTTGCTTTCTGACCATTGGGATCCAATGTTAGCACAGGGTCACTGGGGTTCTGTCCAGCTCTAGACAGATGTTGCTACAGTCAGGGTTTTATGATGACAGAATGAGATTTCCAGAATGCACTGGTGAGTTCTGTGACAATTGTTAAGCTTGTCATTTAGAAGAAATAAAAGACAAGTCATTGATTACTTTCAACACTCACACTTTTTCTTGGAGTATGTGAAATGCTTTTGCTTTTCCCATTCAAAAAAATGCTGCAGTTAGACGGCAGCCCCCCCAAAATAGGCCACATTATTCATAGTCCAGGACTCTCAGGCATCATAATCTACATTAAGCCAAAAGACTTTTAAGATAAGTTTGGTCTTGCTAGACAAGTAAGGGGAATTAATTGAATGAAAATGCAAAATTAAAAGCAAATGATGAATTTGGCTAATTTCTCCCTCTTCCAATGTTCCAGTATATTCCTCTGACCATTCTCCAGGAACATTGCTTGAACTAACAGCTATGAATTTTAGGTTTCCAGTAAAGTACGGAGGCTTTTTTTTTTCCTTTTTAAGAAAATGTATCTGATGAACAGTTGTCTCAAAGATTTAGAGGATTCATTTCAGTTTTTAATAATCCCATGCGGCTTTAAAATATTTTAATACTTTCTCTCAACATGTTTCCCACTATACAGCTGTGAAATTAGTAGGACAATTGAAATGGGAAGAACAATGCTCTAATTTTCCTATATCACAAGTATTTTTAGGGATCAGGTAAGAATTTAATAGCAATAAAAATTATCATGGCATGTGTATAATAGATTGGTAGTGTAATCAAATTGATTAATGCTTTATTAAAATAAATAATTTGTCTGATTTCTTTGATTTTAAAAATTAAAATCACTACTTATCTGTATTTGAAATGCCAAGTCAATTTATTCAAAAACATCAAACAGATTAAGTGTGTAAGGTACAGCATAGCATTATGAAAATAATTCATCTCTCACAGACTGTTTTATGTTGCTGTGGATGTTTTCCCTGACACATTTCTCTTACATAAATAAAATAAATGATGTTTTAATATTGATAAAATTTAATTGTCAGGTGGAGAGGAGTTTAAAAAAAGGAGGAGAGAGGGGATTATATTGATCATCCAAATAGATTTATTAATAACCTCATATAAATCAGTGCAAAAAACCTTTAGTAAGATATCTAAATTTAACTCATACATGTTTCAAGCATTAACAAGAAAAAGAGAATGAAAGAAAGGGCAAGCTACATATTAGAAAAATCAGACTAACAACAAAAAGTTTTATGAAATATCGAAAAGATGATTTTTACTATAGATATGGCATATGTGAACTCTCACCCTGCTCATAATTTAAATGATATTAAAAATGAAGAAGTATTAACTTCTTTCTGAAAATGAAAACAATCTTCAGAGTTCTATATTGGGGGCACGTTGTTTTGAAAATTAATATAAGTGGACCTTTCCAAACTTCAGGTAATTTAAATATTTCCAATTTAAAGTTAAGAATATGAATATTTATATGAAAAATTTTTATCTAAAGATTTTAAACATGAAACTGTAATTTTTATGGTAATTTGATTACACGTTCAAATACAGTGCTTCTCCCTCAGTATAATAACAATTTACAATATTTTAAAGATTGTATCTGTAATACTTATTTAGTGTATGATTTATTTATAATGAACTTAACTTTAAGGCACATAGGTGCTCCTTTTAACTATTCATGAAATTTATATGAAAAAATAATTTTTATATGTAATATGTATTTCTAATGAATATAGAACAAAACAATAGAGTCTTAAAGTACTCTCAACATATTTTGAAATGTTGGTGTTTGTCTTCAGAAAATTCTGAAAGATTTGAGCATAAAACAATCTTAGTGTTTGTTGTAAATACGTGAGAACTGTGCTCTGGATATTTTAACTGTGATCCTAACATGATAAAATAGTCATGGCCTTCTGTCCCTTCCCTCTATTTTCAGACCATTTTAGAGCACTCTGGTGTCCTTCAACCTCAACCTGATCTTTTGAAATACTTTTTGTTAATTGTTTTATTTTCATGATTTTGATCATTTTTTACTCTCCATTACACCTCAATAAAATATTTTAAGATTTTTTAAGATGAAAAACAAAGCAAATTCATGAGGAAATCTGCAAGAGTAAGCCACAAAAGTTAGCATGATTTTAAAGTCCCAACCCCTGGATGTCCTTTCAAATCATTAGGAATAATAGTACGAATAAAAATCTAAACCATGCCATGCTTGAAACCAAACAGTATGCTCATTCTTTTGGTGTTAGTGTAAGTGTTCTTTCAGTCAGTTTCCTTCTCCAAAAATAGTGTTATTTTCTAGTTTACTTAGTCTGAGCAAAATAGGAGACTGGATTCAAAACTGACCAAGACATAACTTTAGTCATGAGACGCAAACAAAGCTCCAACAGCACACCTTTACCAGTTTAGAAAGTCACATTTTCTATCAGAATAAACTTGGACAAGAATTTAAAATTTAGGAGTTAAATATAAAACTAAAAGTTTACTCTGGTTAAAACACAAACAAATGAAGATTTTTTTTTCCCCACATATCATGAAGATAATACAAATATAACACAAAATGTTGTTAAATTTGCACACTTGTGGTGCGGCAATGATTTTTTTTTTTTCTTCTGTCCAAGTATGACATTAATTATTTGAATTCAAGTCAGGTCCATAGAAAACTAAAGAAGAGATAGTGAGGATGGGACTGAGGGAGAGATATAAGAAGGGAGCAAAAGAAAAGAGAAAAACTGATAATAAGAAAGATGAAGCAGAAAACTAAACAAAATTTAGTTTTGGTGTACTTTTGTTATATGTTGATTGGTTGGTCAGGTAAACTCTTTTATTACATATGACTTAGAATGTTAACACTTGTCTTCATAGGATGATAATTCTGATGATATTCAGTGAACACCTTTCTCTAAATCAAGTTTGCAAACTGTTTACCTTACCATATTCTTTCTATAACCTCTCTCAATTTTTATAGCAGTAAATTAGCACAGACACCAGTAACAGAAGGAAGCTCTCCAAAATATGAAGATATCTGTCCTTTTGAAGAGGGACAGAGAGTCAACAAGAGGAATAGAGGGGTGAAAAGAAAGATTCCCTTATATAGGCAGAGCAAAGGGAGAAGCTGAAGTGATGGTGACTTTAATTTATTCAAAGCCAGGATGGTTATTGTTGCATCAATACTATTATGGGACAGCCCGAAACATTAGGTAGCATGTCACATACACACAGACTTTCCAAGATAAGACAAGTACTGAAGAAAATCCTTTGGTACAAATGCAGAAACCACTGTATATCTTAGAATTACCACGAATTACATGAATTCTCTCCAGATTAAAAAACCAGACAAAAGCTAGACGTTCAGCAATGATAAAATTCCAATAATGTGTTTATACTAAAAACCAAGTGTTAGGCAGTGGATAAAACAACTCAATAATATTAGGACTGATTGGCAATATCCAAAAATAGTCTGAGCAATAGAATTTCTTTTCTATCATCACATAAAATTCACTTGTAAGATCTAAATATTTATGAAAATTTGTTGCAGTAGAAACTGTCTTAGATAATAACAGAGTTCAAAGACTTATAGTGAAAAAGGGCTTCGAAACTCACAGGGCCCATCTTCAATATTTTACATATGAGAAAACCAAGACCCAGTGAAATTAAACTTTCTTAACTAGAAATTTCTTTACCACTGGTACAGATTGTTATTTGTAAGTAGATATATAAGATGAAAAAGATATAAATGGAAAACATTGATATAGATGGGATATAATTAACAAATATCACATCTACAACTATATTAACATATCTATATTTTAGCTTTATCTATCTAACTATCTACCTATATGTGTGTGTGCCCAGTCACTCAGTCATATCCAACTCTTTGCAGCCCCATGGACTGTAGCCCTCCAAACTCCTCTGTCTGTGTGATTTTCTAGGAAAGACTACTGGAGTGAGTTGCCATTACCTGCTCCAATTTACCTATATATACTGGATCAATTATAAAGTTCTTTTAAATATAGTAGTATTAGTTTTTCTAATGAAAAGTTTCTAATTATGTTAAAGCCCACTACTTTTTTCAAAGAAGCTACTTAACCTGATATGTTTCTTAAATTTTTTTCTATGTCATGATTCCTGAAAATAGCCCTCCTTTGAAATAATTTACCTCAGTCTCTTAAAAATGTTTTATAAGAATGAATCAGGTGAAAATCTTATCAGTTGTGTTACTTGTTTCCCTTTTTCCAAATAATTTCTGTATACATATTATTTTTTATATCCCAATACTCCAATCCAGTCAAAATAAAAAAAATTATTCATAATATTTCTTTTAAACTTGTGTTAATGTATTTGAAACATTGGATAGCTCTTCCATGTCAAGAATATATTCATCAGGTTACTAGCGAGAGGTCTGACTTCCAGTTTTCTGATTATTCACATTTCTTCTATCTTCTGCAATACTTGGTCCAATCAATATTCTCTCTTACCTTTTATCAATAGGACTTTTTTTTTTTTTTACTCTCTTGGTACTCACTGATATTTTATGCATAGTGATACCTAAATTTAATTAATATGTAAGTTTCTCTTTATTATGACTCTGTGATACCTTCAGGACTTTTTCATTCTAGGGTAAAAATTTCTCTATAATCCCTTCAAAATCTTTTATCTATTAAACTGCTAGACAAGCCATCTTTAAAAGAAAGACTAATTAGGACTTGGAAACTATGTTAATTTCAGTCAATCAGTTCAGTTGTTCACTCATGTTCAACTGTTTGCGATCCCATGCATTGCAACATGCCAGGCTTCACTGTCCATCACCAACTCCCAGAGTTTGTTCAAACTCATGGCCATCGAGTAAGTGATGCCATCCAAACATCTCATCTTCTGTCATCCCCTTCTCCTCTTGCCTTCAGTCTTTCCCAGCATCAGGGTCTTCTCCAATCAGTCAGTCCTTCACATCAGGTTGTCAAAGTATTGGAATTTCAGCTTCAGTATCAGTCCTTCCAATGAATATTCAGGACTGATTTCCTTTAGGATAGACTAGTTGGATCTCTTTGCAGTCTAAGGGACTCTCAGAAATCTTCAACACCACAGTTCAAAAGTGTCGATTGTTTGGCATTTAGCTTTCTTTATAGTCCAGCTCTCACATCCATACCTGACTACTAGAAAAGCCATAGCTTTGACTAGACAGATCTTTGTTAACAAATTAATGTCTCCGCATTTTAATAAGCTGGCTATGTTTGTCATAACTTTATTCTAAGGAGTGTCTTTTAATTTCATGGCTGCAGTCACCATCTGAAGTGATTTTGGAGCCCAAGAAAATTAAGTCTGTCACTGTTTCCATTGTTTCTCCATCTATTGGGGATAGGATTAGATGCCATGATCTTCATTTTTTGAATGCTGAGTTTTAAGTCACTCTCCTCTTTCACTTTTATCAAGAGGCTCTTTAGTTCCTATTCCCTTTGTGCCGTAAGGGTGGTATCATCTCCATATCTGAGGTTATTGATGTTTCTCCTGGAAATCTTAATTCCAGCTTTAGCTTTATCTAACCCGGCATTTAGTATCTGCATGTAAGTTAAATAAGCAAGGTGACAATATACACCCTTGCATACTCCNTTCAGCAATGATAAAATTCCAATAATGTGTTTATACTAAAAACCAAGTGTTAGGCAGTGGATAAAACAACTCAATAATATTAGGACTGATTGGCAATATCCAAAAATAGTCTGAGCAATAGAATTTCTTTTCTATCATCACATAAAATTCACTTGTAAGATCTAAATATTTATGAAAATTTGTTGCAGTAGAAACTGTCTTAGATAATAACAGAGTTCAAAGACTTATAGTGAAAAAGGGCTTCGAAACTCACAGGGCCCATCTTCAATATTTTACATATGAGAAAACCAAGACCCAGTGAAATTAAACTTTCTTAACTAGAAATTTCTTTACCACTGGTACAGATTGTTATTTGTAAGTAGATATATAAGATGAAAAAGATATAAATGGAAAACATTGATATAGATGGGATATAATTAACAAATATCACATCTACAACTATATTAACATATCTATATTTTAGCTTTATCTATCTAACTATCTACCTATATGTGTGTGTGCCCAGTCACTCAGTCATATCCAACTCTTTGCAGCCCCATGGACTGTAGCCCTCCAAACTCCTCTGTCTGTGTGATTTTCTAGGAAAGACTACTGGAGTGAGTTGCCATTACCTGCTCCAATTTACCTATATATACTGGATCAATTATAAAGTTCTTTTAAATATAGTAGTATTAGTTTTTCTAATGAAAAGTTTCTAATTATGTTAAAGCCCACTACTTTTTTCAAAGAAGCTACTTAACCTGATATGTTTCTTAAATTTTTTTCTATGTCATGATTCCTGAAAATAGCCCTCCTTTGAAATAATTTACCTCAGTCTCTTAAAAATGTTTTATAAGAATGAATCAGGTGAAAATCTTATCAGTTGTGTTACTTGTTTCCCTTTTTCCAAATAATTTCTGTATACATATTATTTTTTATATCCCAATACTCCAATCCAGTCAAAATAAAAAAAATTATTCATAATATTTCTTTTAAACTTGTGTTAATGTATTTGAAACATTGGATAGCTCTTCCATGTCAAGAATATATTCATCAGGTTACTAGCGAGAGGTCTGACTTCCAGTTTTCTGATTATTCACATTTCTTCTATCTTCTGCAATACTTGGTCCAATCAATATTCTCTCTTACCTTTTATCAATAGGACTTTTTTTTTTTTTTACTCTCTTGGTACTCACTGATATTTTATGCATAGTGATACCTAAATTTAATTAATATGTAAGTTTCTCTTTATTATGACTCTGTGATACCTTCAGGACTTTTTCATTCTAGGGTAAAAATTTCTCTATAATCCCTTCAAAATCTTTTATCTATTAAACTGCTAGACAAGCCATCTTTAAAAGAAAGACTAATTAGGACTTGGAAACTATGTTAATTTCAGTCAATCAGTTCAGTTGTTCACTCATGTTCAACTGTTTGCGATCCCATGCATTGCAGCATGCCAGGCTTCACTGTCCATCACCAACTCCCAGAGTTTGTTCAAACTCATGGCCATCGAGTAAGTGATGCCATCCAAACATCTCATCTTCTGTCATCCCCTTCTCCTCTTGCCTTCAGTCTTTCCCAGCATCAGGGTCTTCTCCAATCAGTCAGTCCTTCACATCAGGTTGTCAAAGTATTGGAATTTCAGCTTCAGTATCAGTCCTTCCAATGAATATTCAGGACTGATTTCCTTTAGGATAGACTAGTTGGATCTCTTTGCAGTCTAAGGGACTCTCAGAAATCTTCAACACCACAGTTCAAAAGTGTCGATTGTTTGGCATTTAGCTTTCTTTATAGTCCAGCTCTCACATCCATACCTGACTACTAGAAAAGCCATAGCTTTGACTAGACAGATCTTTGTTAACAAATTAATGTCTCCGCATTTTAATAAGCTGGCTATGTTTGTCATAACTTTATTCTAAGGAGTGTCTTTTAATTTCATGGCTGCAGTCACCATCTGAAGTGATTTTGGAGCCCAAGAAAATTAAGTCTGTCACTGTTTCCATTGTTTCTCCATCTATTGGGGATAGGATTAGATGCCATGATCTTCATTTTTTGAATGCTGAGTTTTAAGTCACTCTCCTCTTTCACTTTTATCAAGAGGCTCTTTAGTTCCTATTCCCTTTGTGCCGTAAGGGTGGTATCATCTCCATATCTGAGGTTATTGATGTTTCTCCTGGAAATCTTAATTCCAGCTTTAGCTTTATCTAACCCGGCATTTAGTATCTGCATGTAAGTTAAATAAGCAAGGTGACAATATACACCCTTGCATACTCCTTTCCCAATTTCAAACCTGTCCAGTGTTCCATGTCTGGTTCTGATTGTTACTTCTTTACTTGCATACAGATATCTTGGGAGGCAGGTAAGGTGGTTTGGTATTCCCGTCTCTTTCAGAATTGTCCACAGTTTGCTATGATCCACCAATTCAAAGGTTTTAGCATAGTCATTGAAGCAGAAGTAGACGCTTTTCTGGAATTCTCTTGCTTTTTCAGTGATCCAATGGATGTTGGCAATTTGATTGCTGGTTCCTCTGTCTTTTCTAAATCCAGCTTGAACATCTGGAAGTTCTCAGTTCATGTATTGTTGAAGCCTAGCTTGAAGAATTTTGAGCATTACTTTGCTAGTGTGTGAGATGAGTGTAATGATGAATAGTCTAAACATTGATCTTTGGTGGTCTAGTTTTTACTAGAAAAATTTTTGGCTTGAGGATGATGCTATGTCCTCTCATGCTAGACCATATTTTGAAACCTACACCACTTCCTTTAATCTGTCTAGTTAACTGGATCTTAGGGAGTCACTCTGGCAAAATGTCCTTTTCTATTTCTTCATTAGAATCACCAATTCCTCAAACATTTTACCTGGAGACAAAACTTGCACTAAAATGGACCTTCTGGATAGAATCTGAAGATACTATTCTAGTATTGTATTTATTGGAGTATAATTGACATATACGTACTACCATGTGTAAAATAGACAGCTAATGGGAACCTGCTATAAAGCAGAAAAAGCTCAACTCAACTCAGTGCTCAGCATTCTGTGTCTTTTGTGCCACAGAAGTTTTGGATATCTACAATTCTTCTTCCACCATTTGGACAAAATTACCCTAAGGATGAATATAAATAAGCATGAGTACAATTCTTAGTGCCTTCAGTTGTGTTTCATAAGACAGGGATTCAGCACACATATGCTTTGGGGGAATGCTCACCAGAAGAAAACTGGTAAGGAAGAGAGGAAAGCAATGTATAGGAGGGAATAGGAGAGAGGATATCATTTCTGATAAAGTTGAGCCTTGGCATACACACGGTGATGAGGCTTTCTTGGTAATTGTTTCATATTTTAGTAAGGGTATCTCAGGTATTTGTTACCCATATAAATTCCTATGGGAAGCCCTATGGTTCAGTGGTAAAGAATCCACCTGCCAATGCAACATTCACAGGAGATGCAAATTCAATACCTGTGTCGGGAATATTCCCTGGAGAAGGAAATGGCTACCCACTCCAGTATTCCAGCCTTCAACAGTATGTGAACTTTCAGATGTTCAAGCTGGATTTAGAAAAGGCAGAAGAACCAGAGATCAAATTGCCAACATCCTTTGGATCACCGAAAAAGCAAGGGAGTTCCAGAAAAAACATCTACTTCTGCTTTATTAACTACAACAAAGCCTTTGACTGTGTGGATCAAAACAAACTGGAAAATTCTTAAAGATGGAAACACCAGACCACCTGACCTGCCTCCTGAGAAACCTGTATGTAGGTCAAGAAGCAATAGTTAGAGCTGAACATGGAACAATAGACTGGTTCAAAATTGGAAAGGAATATGTCAAGGTTATATATTGTCACCCTGCTTATTTAACTTATATGCAGAGTATATCATGTCAAATGCCAGGGTGGATGAAGCACAAGCTGGAATCAAGATTACCAGGGGAAAATATCAATAACCTCAGATATGCAGATAATACCACTCTTATGGCAGAAAATGAAGAAGAACTAAAGAGCCTCTTAATGAAAGTGAAAGACAAGAGTGAAAAAGCTGGATTAAAACTCAACATTCAAAAAACTCAGATCATGGCATCTGGTGCCATCATGGCATCTGGTGCCATCACTTCATGGCAAATAAATGAGAAAACAATGGAAACGGTGACAAACTTTATTTTCTTGGGCTCCAAAATCACTGCAGATGATGACTGCCACCATGAAATTAAAAGACTCTTGCTCATTGGAAGAAAAGCTATGACCAATCTAAACAGCATATTGAAAAGCAGAGACCTTACTTTGCCAACAAACGTCTGTCTAGTCAAAGCTATGGCATTTCCAGTAGTCATGTATGGATGTGACAGTTGGACTATAAAGAAAGCTGAGCACCAAAGAATTGATGCTTTTGAACTATGGTGTTGGAGAAGACTTTTGAGAGTCCTTTGGACTGCAAAATCAACCCAGTCAATCATAAAGGAAATCAACCCTGAATATTCATTGGAAGGACTGATGCTGAAGCTGAAACTCCAATACTTTGTCTACTGATGCAAAGAACTGACTGATTAGAAAAGATCCTGATACTAGGAAAGATTGAAGGTGGGAGGAAAAGGGGACAACATGGGAGGAAATGGCTGAATGGCATCATGTACCTGATGGACATGAGTTTGAGCAAGCTTCAGGAGTTGGTGATGGACTGGGAAGCCTGACATGCTGCAGTCCATGGGGTCACAAACAGCCAGACTGGACTGAGTGACTGAACTGAAACAGTATCCTAAACATACTGGCTTAAAATAACGATATTTATTATCTCAGAGTTTCTGTAGATCAAGAATTTGGGTAAAATTTAGCTGAATGCATCTGACCCAAGGTTCCTTATAGGCTGCAAGCAAAGTGCCAGATATGGTCACAGCAGTCTCAAGGCTCAACTGGGAAAGGGTCTGCTATGGTCTGAAGGTCTGTGTCCCCCCAAATTCACATGCTGAAGTCTTATTCCCCCAAGTGAGATAGTTATTAGTATGCTGGGGACTTTGGGAGATGATTAGGTCATGAGAATGAAGCTCATATGAATGGGATGATTGCTCTTTTAAGAGACTTCACAGAGCTTCCCAGCACCTTCTGTCATGTAGGGATAGAGGAAGTCTGAGACCCAGAAGACAACCTCTCCCATCTTGAGTTTTCAGCTTCTAGAACTTGTATTGTAAGCAATACTGTTTTGGTGCTCCTTATCAGCTATCTGCCATAAGGGTGGTGTCATCTGCAAATCTGAGGTTATTGATATTTCTCCCGGCAATCTTGATTCCAGCTTGTGCTTCTTCCAGCCCAGCATTTCTCATGATATACTCTGCATAGAAGTTAAATAAGCAGGGTAACAATATACAGCCTTGACGTACTCCTGTTCCTANTGTTGGAGAAGACTCTTGAGAGTTCCTTGGACTGCAAGGAGATCCAACCAGTCCATTCTGAAAGAGATTAGCCCTGGGTGTTTTTTGGTAGGAATGATGCTAAAGCTGAATCTCCAGAACTTTGGCCACCTCTTGTGAAGAACTGACTCTTTGGAAAAGACTGTGATGCTGGGAGGGATTGGGCGCAGGAGGAAAAGTGGACGACGGAGGATGAGATGGCTGGATGGCATCACTGACTCAATGGATATGAGTCTGAGTGAATTCCGGTAGTTGGTGATGGACAGGGAAGCCTGATGTGCTGTGATTCATGGGGCTGCAAAGAGTCGAACACGACTGAGCAATTGAACTGACTGACTGACTGATCAGCTATCTGATCTGTGGTATTTTGTTATAATAGCTTGAACAGACTAAGAGGGGCACTGCTTCAAACTCTCTTACGTGATTGTTTGAGGAATTTAGTTTCCACAGCCTATTGGATAGAGAGCTTCAGTTCCTTATATGCTATTGGCCAGAGGCTGGCTTCAGCTTGTTGTCATATGAGACTTCTCCATTAGTGAAGGATCACAGTATATCAGGCTAAGATGGGGAATGAGACAAAGAGAAAGAGAGAACAAGAGAGACAGAGAGGAAACAGAAAGGAGAAATATACAGTCTTGCATCCTAATTATTGAATAGCTTCCTATCATTTGAACCACATTCTATGCATTTGTACCTTTTGTTTGCAGACTACATTTACTCCTTCTTCCTCACATTTATAAAAGTTTTATCCCTTGCAGTAGCATCTTGAAGTTTAATCATTTATATTACTTCACAATGTCGATGAGGCACCTCAAGAATAGTTCCTGAAGTATAACTCCTACAGGATAATACCACTTAATCAGATCTATGAAATGAATGATAAAATTTATCTGCTCCACTGGCTTTCACCATAGAATAGTAGGACATGGATAGAATAATTGCTGGAAAAGAGCATCAATACAGGAAAAAATAAAGGAACAGCTACTCTCACTTTTTCTTGGTACCATATGTAACAATTAGTTCAAAGTAGATCACAGACATAAATGCAATCGGTAAAATACAGAAATTCCAGAAGGAAACAAATTAGAAAATCCTAATATTATTCTGCTATGGAAAGATCGTTTAGGTACATGCATTTACATTTCTCATATTTGCAAATGAAAGTTGCTTAGGCATGTCTGACTCTTTATAACCCCATGAACTATATAGTCCGTGGAATTCTCCAGGCCAGAATACTGGAGTGGGTAGCTGTTCCCTTCTCCAGGGGATCTTCCCAACCCAGGGATCAAACCCAGGTCTCCCACATTGCATTGCAGGAGAACTCTTTACCAGCTAAGCCAAAAGGGAAGCCCAAGAATACTGAAGTCAGTAGCCTAATCCCTTCTCTAGCGGATCTTTCCCACCCAGGATTCGAGCCAGGATCTCCTGCATTGCAGGTGGATTCTTTACCAACTGAGCTATCAGGAAAGCCATATATATATATATATATGTGTGTGTGTATATATATATATGCAAATATGTAGAGAGACATGCATATATATGCAAATATATGTGTGTGTGTATACTTTACCAATGGAGTCATCAGGAAAGCCATCTATAAATATGCAAATATAGAGAGAGACATGCATATAACTTTATACATGTATATATACACGAATACAGATTAAATTTTATCAGAGTAAGAAACTTCATACTCACAAAGATACTGTTACAAAAAGGTAAATCCAAGCTATAGACAGGGAGATAAATTTTTATAATGTATATATCTGATGAAAGACATGTATGCAGAACATTCAAAGAATTTTTACAACTCAGTAAGTAATAAAGTCCAATAAAAAAAGAAAAAAATTGATATTTCACTTAAAAACATTAATAGACATTAGGGAAATGCAAATTAAAACCACTACAAACTAAATAGTTAAAATTAAATGGAAAATATCAAGCATTAGTGAAGATGTTGAGCAAGTAGAACTTGCATACAGTGCTAGTGGGAACTATCAAATAATACAGCTCTGTCAGAAAACAGTTTGTCAATTTCTTATGAAGCAAACATATACTTACACACAACAGAGTAATTTCACCCCTATATATCTATGAAAGTGAAATAAAAACTTGCCTACCCAAATATCTATATGTCAATAACAGCTGGAAACAGCCTACATGCCCTTAACCCTCTCCTCAGGGTCTGGAAATGTGTGCCCTGATACAGTGACTTTATTCATAATTGCCAAATCTACAAAAATGACAAACATCTGTCAACTTATATAAAATAAATACAATATTTTTCAGAAATATTAATGAACTATGGATATTTGTAACAATATGGATGAATCTACAAAGATTTAAGCTGACTGAAAGACATGTACAAAAGACTGCATACTCTATGATCCCAATTATATTGTATTTCCATTATGGAGTAGGCACAAATATAGGAAGGGGACTTAATGTCTGCCAGGGTCTAATAGTAGAAGGAAGTAATTGACAGAAAAATCCATAGGGAAACTTTTGGAGGTGCTGGAATATTCTACATTCCTTGAGAGCTACCACTATGAGAAGGATGCAATAGGTTGTTATGGGAATACTCTCCCTTAAAGAATTTTTAAAAGCTGAATGTATTTCAAAAAATATTTTTAAAGACATGAACTTATAAAGAAACAAAAGTACCAGAAAGTAGAGAATTTCTTCAAGGGGACTTCATGTTCATCAAATATTTTTTTCACTTGAGGCATTTACTGAATTGTGGGCATTTTCTAGTCAAGTTTGATGGCATAGCTTACCTTCATCTTACATACTTTGTTGGGATAAAGAGAAATCAGTTAATATCCCTCTTTTTTCTTTTCTTTATTGGAGGATACTTGCTTTATAATTTGTGTTGATTTCTGCCATACATCAACATGAACCAGTCACAGGTATCAAGCACCATATGAGTAACAATTTTAAAATTTGAGAGGTCTTATCACTAAGCTAGTGTTTTCTAAAGCACACTGCAGAATTTCAAAACTGAAGAAAGATTGGGAGCTATTTAAAAGTTTCTAAAAAGCAGCAAAAGACATTCTAGAGTCTTATAGACTGTATTGAATTGGGAAATTCTAGAAGGTAAATTTCAGTTTGCTATAATCTCATTAGGATAAAGGGAAAGAGAAAAAAAAAGAAACATAAACAACGACTTTCAATCAAATCTCAAGGCAGGCAGGCCCAAGAAACAAAGCAAAGATAGAATGAGTCAATAAAACTACAACCAAGTTCTCCAACAAATCAGTCATGATTTCACTGAGGTTTCAGCCCTTTCCTATCTGTCTAGCATAGGGAAGAACATCCTCAGATGAAGTAACAACATATTGAACTGTGTGTCCTTTATGCATAATATCTGGCATGCAATAAAAATATTATATACTAGATCTGAGAAAAGGAAGAGACTTAAGCAAAAAAATAAAGAAAAAACTGTCAGAAGACATTTAACAGAATACATAGATAACAGAATTTTCAACCAAATACTTTAAATATTTGACTATTGTTTAAGAAAATACAGAGTAAATTAAAAAAATAATAAAGAGAAAGAAATTTCAACAGAATATTGAAACATAAAAACACAAAAACTTTCCATAATTGAGAAATAAGATCCTGGAGTTTAGAATTAAATGGATGACTTTAATAGCAGACTGCAAGTAGAAAAACACAAGTTTTGTAACCTGAAAGAGAAGTCAATAGGAAATACAAAATATTATTTAGAGAAAGAAAAATGTATGAAAAATAAAAAACAGAGCATGCAAGTCATGTTTCAAAAAAATGTTTAAAAATTCTGATATACCTGTAATGAGAATCATAGAAGAAGATGAGAAAGAGAATGGGACAAAATATTTGCAGAGACAATAGCAAAGAATTTCAAATCTCCTGGCAGATGCCCATTTAGAGATTTGTGAAGATTAGCAAAATCTAAGGATAAATACCAAGAAAGCCATACCAAGAAAATGACAGAAAAACATTTTTTAAAAAAATCTTAAAAACAACTAGAGTAATACATTATCTTAATAGGTGCAACAAGACAGAGAGATGACTAATCAACATAAATTATGAAAAGTGAAACAATGAAATGATATTTTACAGCTCACCAGGAAAAAAATGCTAACTTAAATATCCATCAAGATATTCTTATGAAAGAGAAGGTAAACAGAGGCAATTTCTGACAAATAGATAATTTACCACCATCAGTGTTTTACTAAAAGAAAGACTAAATTAATTTCTTCAAAAAGGCAAAGGTCCTAAACAGAAACATTGAAATGGGGGAAGAAAGGAAAGATTTTTTTAAGAAGTAAAAATGTGTTTAAATATAATTAGCAATTATACAAAAAGATAATTGTAATGCTTTACACGATTTTAATTATAAATAAAACTCAAATGGCCACAATGTAGTATGTTGGGAATTTGATGAAGATAATGTTTTGATATTCTAGCAGTATTTTATAGATAAAGAAACTATTTTGACAATGAAAATAAGTACTAAATGTTGTTACCAACAGTAACCACTAAGAGAATAATTAAATAATTAGAATGATATAATTAAAGAAAAAATTAAAAAATGTTGGTGAATCAGGAAGGTGAACAATCCCACAGTGAAAATTAAATGAGTCACAAAATGACTACTATGATGGTGGATACATATATAAATAACAACTTAAATATTAATAGGCTAATTAGGTAAAATTATTGGATTTTTAAATCTATGTAAAAATATGAATATACATTTAATTTGATAAGGGCAAGAGGAAGTTTGAAAGTGAAAGGACAAAGAGCGTACATATATTAACCAAAGGAAATTTTTACAGGTCTACTAGTATCAGTTGAGCAATTATATGATGACCCAGAAGAACTTCTAGTTACTAACACCAAAAAAAGATGTCCTTTTCATGATAGGGGACTGGGATGCAAAAATAGAAAGTCAAGAGATCCCTGGAATAACAGTCAAGTTTAGCCTTAGCGTACAAAATGAAGCAGTTCAAAGGCTAACAGTGTTGCCAAGAGAATGCACCGCCATAGCAAACACACTCTTCCAACAACATAAGAGACAACTTGACACATGGACATCACCAGATAATCAATACCAAAATCAGATAGATTACATACTTTGCAGTGGAAGATGGAGAAGCTCTATACAATCAGTAAAAACAAGACTGAGAGTTGATGGTGGCTCAGATCGTGAACGCTTTATTGCAAAATTCAGATTTAAACTGAAGAACATAGGGAAAACACTAGACCATTCAGGTATGACCTAAGTCTAGTACCTTATGATTATACAGTGGAAGTGACAAATAGATTCAAGGGATTAGATCTGATAGAGTGCTTGAAGAACAATGGATGGAGGTTCATAACATTGTATAGGAAACGATGATTAAAACCATACCCAAGAAAAAAGTCCAAAAAGGCAAAATGGTTGTCTGAGGAATCCTTACAAATAGCTGAGGAAAGAAGAGACACAAAAGGCAAAGGAGAAAAGGAAAGATACACACACATCTGAATGCAGAGTTCCAAAGAATAGCAAGGAGTGATAAGAAAGCCTTCCTAAGTGATCAATGCAAAGAAATAGAGGGAAACAATAGAATGGGAAAGACTAAAGATCTCTTCAAGAAAATTAGAGATACCAAGAGAACATTTCATGCAAAGATGGGCAGAATAAAGGACATAAATGGTATGGACCTAATAGAAGCAGAATATTTTTAAGAAAAGTTGGCAAAAATACACAGAAGAACTACATAAAAAAGATCTTAATGACCACAATGGTGGGATCACTTACCTAGAGCCAGACATCCTGAAGTGCAAAGTCAAGTGGGCCTTAGGAAACTTTACTTTGAACAAAGGCAGTGGACATGATGGAATTCCAGCTGAGCTATTTCAAATCCTAAAAGGTGATGCTGTTAAAGTGTTGCACTCAATATGCCAGCAAATTTGGAAAACTCAGTAGTATCCACAGGACTGGAAAAGTTCAGTTTTCATTCCAATCCCAAAGAAAGGCAATGCTAAGAATGATCAAACTACCACACAATTGCACTCATCTCACATGCTAGTGAAGTAATGCTCAAAATTCTCCAAGTTAGGCTTCAACAATACATGAACTGAGAACTTCCAGATGTCAAGTTGGATTTAGAAAAGGCAAAGGAACCAGAGATCAAATTGCCAACATCCGTTGGATCATAGAAAAAGCAAGAGAATTCCAGAAAAACTTCTGTTTCATTGACTACAATAAAGCCTTTGACTGTGTGGGTCACAACAAACCAAAAAATTCTGAAAGAGATGGGAATACCCACACCATCTTACCTGTCTCTTGAGAAATCTGAATGTAGGTCAAGAAGCAACAGTTAGAACTGGACATGGAACAATGAACAGGTTCCAATTTGGGAAAGGAGTACGTCAGGGTTGTATATTATTGTCGTGCTTATTTAACTTATATGCAGAGTACATCATTCAACATGCCAGGATGGTTGAAGCGCAAGCTGGACCCAAGATTGCTGGGAAAAATATCAATAACCTAAGATACGCAGATGACACTACCATTATGGAAGAAAGAGAAAAGGAACTAAGGAGGCTTAATGAAAGAGGAGAGTGAAAAACCTGGATTAAAACAACATTCAGAAAACAAAGATCATGACATCCAGTCCTATCACTTGATGGCAAATAAATGGGGAAACAGTGGAAACAGTGGCAAACTTTATTTTCTTGGGCTCCAAAATCATTGCTGACAGTGACTGCAGTCATGAAATTAAAAGATGCTTGCTCCTTGGAAGAAAAGCTACGAACAACCCATACTGTGTATTAAAAAGCAGAAACATCACTTTGCCAACAAACTCTATATACTCAAAACTATGGTTTTTCCTGTAATCATGTATGGATATGAGAGTTGGACTATAAAGAAAGCTGAGTGCTGAAGAATTGATGCTTTTGAAGTGTGGTGTTGGAGAAGACTTTTGAGTCCCTTGGACTGCAAGGAGAACAATGCTGTCAATTATAAAGGAGATCAGTCCTGAATATTCATTGGAAGGACTGATGCTGAAGCTCCAATACTTTGGCCACCTGATGCAAAAACTAATTCATTAGAAAAGCCCCTCATGCTGGAAAAGATTGAAGACAGGAGGAGAAAGGGACGACAGAGGATGAGATAGTTGGATGGCATCACTGATTCAATGAATATGAGTATGAGCAAGCTCCAAGAGTTGGTGATGGACAGGGAAGCCTGATGTTCTACAGTCCATGGGGTTGNAAACTAATTCATTAGAAAAGCCCCTCATGCTGGAAAAGATTGAAGACAGGAGGAGAAAGGGACGACAGAGGATGAGATAGTTGGATGGCATCACTGATTCAATGAATATGAGTATGAGCAAGCTCCAAGAGTTGGTGATGGACAGGGAAGCCTGATGTTCTACAGTCCATGGGGTTGTAAAGAATTGGACATGACTGAGTGACTGAACTGAACTAATAACAGAAATCAAATTGATTACATCCTTTGTGGCCAAAGATGGAGAAGCTGTATATAGCCAGCAAAAACAAGACCTGGAGCTGTTGTGACTCAGATCATTAGCTTCTGTTAGCAAAATTAATACTTAAACTAAAGTGAGCAGCCAAAACCACTAGGTAGCCAAAGAAAGAAAGAAAAGAAAGTGAAGTCACTCAGTCGTGTCCGACTCTTTGCTACCCCATGGACTGCAGCCTACCAGGCTCCTCCATCCGTCCATGGGATTTTCCAGGCAAGAGTATCACAGTGGGTTGCCATTTCCTTCTCCCAGGGATCTACCAACCCAGGGATCGAACCCAGTCTCCCACATTGTAGGCAGCCACTTTTACCATCTGAGCCACCAGGGAAGTCAGGCATGACTTAAATCAAATCCCCTATGAATATGCAGTGAAGGTGACCAATAGGATTAGATCTAGTAAAGAGTATCCTTCAAGAACTATGGATGGAGTTTTGCAATATAGTACAGGAGGCAAAAACAAAATCATCCCAAAGCAAAATAAAAGCAAGAAGTCAGAGTGATTACCTGAGGAGACTTTACAACCAGATGAAGAAAGAAGAGACTTGAAAAGCAAGAGAGAAAAGGAAAGGTATATAAAACTAAATAGAGAATTCCAAAGAACAGAAAGGAGAGACAAGAAAGACTTCTTCAATGAACAGCGCATAAAACTAAAAGAAAACAATAGAAGGGGAAAGACTAGAGATCGCTTCATGAAAATTCGAAATATCAAAGGAACATTTCCCACCAAAATGGACACAATAAAGGACAGAAACAGAAGCAACTAATAGATGCTGAAGAGATCAAGAAGAGATAGAAAGAATACACAGTTCAGTTTAGTTCAGTCACTCAGTCGTGTCCGACTCTTTGCGACGCCATGAATCGCAACACGCCAGGCCTCCCTGTCCATCACCAACTCCGAGAGTTCACTCAGACTCACGTCCATGGAGTCAGTGATGCCATCCAGCCGTTTCATCCTCTGTCGTCCCCTTCTTCTCCTGCCCCCAATCCCTCCCAGTANTTTTGTACAGTTCCTCTGTGTATTCTTGCCACATCTTCTTAATATCTTCTGCTTCTGTTAGATCCATACACAGAACTGTCCAAAAAAGAACTCAATTAACTGGATAACCATGACAATGTGGTCAGTCATCCAGACCCAGACTTTCTGGAGTGTAAAGTCAGCTGGGCCTTAGGAAGCACTGCTGTCAATAAAGCTAGTGGATGCAATGGAATTCCAATAGAGCTATTCAAAACCCTAAACGATGAATGCCAGCAAAGTGCTGCACTCAATATGTCAGCAAATCTGGAAGACCCAACAGTGGCCACAGGACTGGAAAGTCAATCCTCATCCAAATTCCCAAGAAGGACAGTACTAAAGAAGGTTCTAAACATCAGACAACTACACTCATCTCCCTTGCTAGTAAGGTTATACTTAAAATCTTGCAGGTTAGGCTTCAGCATTACATGAACCAAGAGCATCCAGAAGTCCAAACTGGGTTTAGAAAAGGTAGAGAAACCAGAGTTCAACTTGCCAACATTCACTGGATCATGGAGATAGCAAGGCATTCCAAAAAGATACATCTACCTCTGTTTCATCAACTAGCTAAAGCCTTTGACAGTGTGGATCATAACAAACTATGGAAAGCTCTTAAAGAGATGGGAATATCAGACATCTTACCTGTCTCCTAAGAAACCTATAAATGGGTCAAGAAGGAACAGTTAGAACCCTGTATGGAGCAATTGATTGTTTCAGAATTGAAAAAGGAGTACTACAGGGCTGTCTGTTGTCACCCTCTTTGTTTAACATTATGCCAAGCACATCATGAGGTTTTAGCTAGTGGACAAATACACAGATACCCACATACATTAAAAAGGGGGAAAAAAATAAGTCTATAACAATTGGAAGGGGGGAAATTAAAACTTCCAGCTTAGGAATGAAATGATTTTATACCTAGGACATTTAAAAAAAATCTTACAGAAAAACCTATAGAATAAATCTGCAAATCTCACAATTTTGCTATATACATGATTAATTAAAAAAATTACACCTCTATCCACCAAGAAGTAAACTAAAAATAAAATTCTTTAAAATAATAGCAAATACATTAGGATCAAAACCATTGCAACCTACCAGAAGTTATGTTTTATTCCTCTACACTAAAGATACAAAACATTATTGAGATCAAATTTTTAGAGAAATATTGTAAAAATGAAGCCCCATATAATAAGTATAGATTGGAATTGGAAGATCCAATGTGTAAAAATGTCCTTTTGTGTCAGATTAATCTATGATTTCAACCCAATTTTTCTCAAATATAATTGAGCATTTTCATGGAAATTAAAACTGACCCATAAATCCATATGAAAATACAAAAGGCCAAGAATAGAAAGGCAATGTTATAGAAGATGAATAAAGCTAGAAATTTTTCACTACCAGCTATCAAGCATTAATGAAAACTTTAGTAACTAATATTAATTAATATAGCAAGGTTTTAGCAAAAGGATAAAAAAAAGAAAAAAAAAAAAAAAAAAATAGTGAAATAGANCATATGAAAATACAAAAGGCCAAGAATAGAAAGGCAATGTTATAGAAGATGAATAAAGCTAGAAATTTTTCACTACCAGCTATCAAGCATTAATGAAAACTTTAGTAACTAATATTAATTAATATAGCAAGGTTTTAGCAAAAGGATAAAAAAAAGAAAAAAAAAAAAAAACAGCTAGTGAAATAGAATGAGAAGGCCAGAAACAGATGAGTATATAGCCAGTCACTTGATTTATGACAAAGGTGGCATGCAATTTAGTGGAGATAAGATGATATTTTCTCAGTAAATGGAACTAGGTTAATTATTTATCCATAAGGGAAAAAATGATTTTAGACCTTTTCTTACTGCAAATACACAAAGATATTCCATATAGACTGTATTGAATAGTTCTTAATGGGAATATAAAGCAATTAGATTTTAATCAAAAACACAGAAGAACATCTTCATGACTTTGGAGTAAACAGAGAATTTTTAGCTGAACTCCAAAATGCTAACCATAAAATATTAATTGAAATATATTTAAGAACTTATGTTGATCAAAAGCATTAAAGAGTGAAATACAATACATGGATTTGAAGAATGTATCTGTAAAACATATATCTTACTAGAGATGTGTTAAATCATGTAGAAAAGATAGAAAAGACTAAAAATTTATAAGAAAATAAAGCTCATCTTTTTAAAAAAACGGGTTAATGTCTTCAACACTTAATAAAGGAAATACTTCCATATCAAGTAAAAGTAAGAACAAGTATTAAATTTCATTACTGTTGAAATGCTAAATAAAACTATTTAATGTGTCACTATCTACCCACCAGGATGGCTGAAATTAAAAAGAAAGAAAATGTTGTGTGTTACCAAAAATGTGGACCAACTGAAAATTCTGATAAACTGCTGTGGGAAACACATTCGTAGAGATTCCATAACAGTGACATCATCTACTTTAGCTAACCAAACATACTGTATGATTTAGTTTATCAGTCCATTTGCACTGCCATCATGAAATAGTCTGGATGGCCTGAAACAATAGAAACTGTTTTCCTCACAGTTCTGAAGACTAACAGTCCAAGGTCAAGTTGCTAATAGGTGTCTGGTGAAAGTTTCCCTCTGGACTGCAGAGACCTGCCTTCTCACTTTGTGCTCACATGGCCTTTCTTTGCATGTGGAGACAGAGAAAGATGTGAAGGAATAGCGTTCTCTAGCAACTCATACAAGGATATTAATCCTTTCGGACCAAGGCCTCACCTTATGACCTCACTGAACCTTAATAACTTTCTTAGAGGCCCCATCTCCAAATGTAGTCTGACTGGGGGTGGGGGTAGGACTTCAGCATATAAATTTGAGGGGATGATACCCAGGTGGCACAAGTGGTAAAAAAAAAATCCCCCTGCCAAAGCAGGAGATGCAAGAGACACAGGTTTGATCCCTGGGTCCGGAAGACCTCCTGGAGAAGGAAATGGCAACTCACTTCAGTATTTCTTGCCTAGAAAATTCTATGGACAGAGGAGCCTGGAAGGCTATAGTCCATGGGAGTCGCAAAGAGTCAGACACGACTGAGTATGCACACACCACACCATACAAACGTTTAGCCTCTAACATTCTGCCCCCCAAATTCTTATCTTTTTCACATGTGAGTTATATTAATTTGATAACAACTGCTCTGAAATTCTTGACTCATTGCATCATCAACTCTAAAGTGTAGAGCCTCACCTAAGGTGACATCATGGGTTAGACTTGAGATCCGATTCATCTTGAGGCAAAATCCCACTGTAGTTGTGACTCTGTCAAACCAGGCACGTTTTGTATTTCCAAAAGGCATAGACAGTCTCATTCTAAAAGGGAGAAGTTGTTAGGAAAATGGACCCTAAGTATCAGTAGATCTAAAACCTAGCAAGGCAGTTCCATCAGATCTTGAGGCTCCAGAATAATCCCCTGTGGTTGGATGCCCCCACCTTCCATGCCCCACCTCAACAGGAAGATGGGGATCGAGCCCACATGGCTCTACGGATAAGATATCACTCATGTGATAAGACTGTGTTATATAACACAGATGAAGAAATTTTCCAGTGAAGTAAGTCCTCTCATCAGTTTACTTCAAGTTAAAAAAAAGTTAGAATATTAAGTCTGAAAGTGAAAATTGCTCAGTCATGTCCGAATCTTTGTGATCCCATGGACTATAGAGTTCATGGAATTCTGCAGGCCAGAATACTGGAGTGGGTAGCCTTTCCTTTCTCCAGGGAATCTTTCCAACCCAGGGATAGAACACAGGTCTCCAAGCTGAGCAAGATCCAACTAGATGAGCCCTTGTAAAGATCTAGTGTCAGAGTCAGGAAGAAGTCAGAGAGATTTCACATGTCAGATGTGCTCTCCTATTGGCCTTAATGAAGAAAACAGTCACATTTTGATGAGAGTCACATGCTAGAGAACAGTGAGCACCTGGGCAGAGCTGAGATCTTCAGTCCTATAACTGCAATAATTGAATCTTGGCAACAAGATTGGGCTTGAGCTTGGAAGAGGACTCCAACCCTCAGAGGAAGATCACAGCCTTAAATGACACCCAAATTGCATCTCAGTGAAAACCTGAGCAAAGGACCCAGTTCACCAACAGCAGGAATCCTGATCACGGAAATTTTGTTCTAACTTAGCAGATTGTAACTTGTGTTTCTTTGGGCCCCTAAAGGTGTAATAATTTGGGGCACAGCAATAGCAAATGAATACAAATGACTTTCCACATATCGTATTAATAAGGAGATGAAATCTGTTATAAGATGCATGCATATTTTCTCAAATCCCAACATTGTATGTGCATATATATATATATATAAATTCATGAAAACAGACTTGCAACACATAAATTTGAAAATGAATTATTTATTCCATTAAGACTAATTAGATGGACTTAAAGTGTTGACATGGCTTTCCACCATGCCTAACATAATAGCTTAACTTAAATAGTACAATGAACCTTCATTCAAATATCAGGATTCAGAAGAAAGCCATTGCTTATTCTAACGGACTAAACAAACAACAACAACAAAAAAAAATAGTGATGACTGTGCACATTTTATCAGCACTTCATGACACAAGTAGATTCCCTAAAACATTGCAACATTCAAAAAAGCAAACTTTACTCTTGTTAACAATTTGTTCTCTAATTTTTATTAACGTATTTTTCTAGAAATAATTCATGATATCAAATTTATAGTGATTAACTATTCCTTAATGCAATTTCAAAAAAGATTAAGTGAATGGAATGATTCTTTGAAATGAATCTGGTAGCTGCTATTATTAAAGTCACCTAAAAATTCACACTTCCAGTAAGTAAAATCTTGTCACACAATGTTCAAAGGTTTTTTAAAGAAACAGGAAAAAAAGTTTGTATTCTTGTAGTACAAACTATAAGAGTGGCAAGAGTCAGAATATTAGCCTGTCAAAAAATATGTATATTTTCTACATAAATTATTTTATACACAAATTATCAATTCATGCTACAAACTCCAAAACGTAAAGCTTGACAAAATACTCCTGTTTGTAGAAACTATAAAAAGTAAGTTGAAGCCACAAGGAGATCAGAATTCTTTAAAAGAATGAGAAACACCAGTAAGAAGCTTGAAGCTTAATTTTAAAACTTTCCCTAGCACAGATCAGATGGATAACCTAAAGCTAAAGTATGTCCTTTTCTACTTTTAGACCTTAATTCTGAAATGTGAGCTCATCAAAAGTACTTATCTGGTTCTAATAAGAGAAATCTTTTTTACCCGATGTCTAAGTGTTGTTATCATGGGGAAGAACCTCATGGGCCTGTGTGTAGTGTATGAACCTGTAGCACCTGGGCACTTGGTAGGAATGCAGGCTCCCAGACTCTGCCTCAGGCAGACTCCTGAATCAAAATATGTGTTTCTACAAAATCCCTAGTAGCTCTGCACACATTGAAGCAGAAGCTCACAATCCTGATTTTACATTAGAACCACCAGGAATCTAAACCACAGAACCAAACAAACTAAAACCAAAATATAAACAAACAATAGGAGACAGAAAATAACAACAAAACACCTAACTAATGATCCAGTCCTTAGTTAATGCATGTTAATTAAACTACACGTTCACTTATCTAGCATTGGATTCTGGCCATCTAGATATTTTAAATTTCTCCCAGATGATTCTAACGGTTAGAAGAGCTATGAATCAATGTTCACAACCCACTAGGTAGAGAACCCAGCTATGTTGATGCACATTTCCCTCTAGACGATGGATTTCTGCATCTGAGTCATAGTGAAGATTGAGGCCTTCTTACTTTATGGACAGCCCAGATACCAACTGTCTGTTTGAACTTCAAATAGTAAGTTCCCTGGGTCTCACCTTTGACCTCATTTTTTTTTTTCTTTTTGTATACCAAAAATGTTATCACATATCCTTGAAATTAACTGCTTTTCTGGAATATGGTTATATACTTCCAGTCACTACTGACACCATGGACTTTTCCTCACTATCTATCAAGGAAAAGGGAGAAGGCAATGGCACCCACTCCAGTACTCTTGCCTGGAAAATCCCATATACAGAGGAGCCTGGTAGGCTGCAGTCCATGGGGTCGCTACGAGTCAGACACAACTGAACGACTTCACTTTGACTTTTCACTTTCATGCATTGGAGAAGGAAATGGCAATCCACTCCAGTGTTCTTGCCTGGAGAATCCCAGGGACAGGGGAGCCTGATGGGCTGCCGTCTATGGGGTCGCACAGAGTCGGACACGACTGAAGTGGCTTAACAGCAGTAGCAGCATAAAGGAAAAGAAGAAGTTACCCCAGGATTTGGCCTTGTCAGACCAAATCTCCTGCCTATCCTTCAGCACCTAGCTCAGATATTTATTCCATGTGCCAGAAGATGGTTTTGTACTTTTCCTCTTCTGCATTTTTGTTTTCTTCTACTATCTTAAATTGCTCAGTATAGGTTATTTATCAATCATATTGTTTGTTACTATACATGCCTTAAATTAATCTCTCCAGCAAAAATGCCACTGCTATTATTGGTTTGGAATCCAATGCCTAATCATGAAAATAATTCATTCTTCCCTAATCATCAATGAATAAAACACTTTATAATATGTTAAAAAATAGTTTCTCTATTGGAGAAGGAAATGGTAACCCACTCCAGTATTCTTGCCTAGAGAATCCCAGGGATGGGGGAGCCTGGTGGGCTGCCGTCTATGGGGTCGCACAAGGCTGGACAGGACTGAAGCGACTTAGCAGCAACAGCAGCAGCAGCAGCGAATCCCATTCTTCTAGTCTTCTGCAAGTGTTTATTCCTTACTTGTAAGAAAAAGAAATACACTCTATACACTCCAAAAGTAGAATGTTTTGTTTCTATTTCAGACTAATTTGGCCAAATATGTGATCAGAGGGCCTGCCCTAAGATACTGGATGATTGCATTGTAGTGCCATATATTGGTCCATATTTGTGGAACAATAACAGGAAGACCACTCCATTTCCATAAGTCAAATGTTAGGGCTGACTTAAACTGAAGATAAATGAATCTACATAAGTAATGAGAAGGTGTCTTTTACTTATAAGAGGATGCAAAGACAGGCACTAATGATGGAAAGTCAGCAAGATAAATAAATCATCCTCCCTACCTTTTAGAAGCAACTAATTTAGGGAGTAAGACCCATTAAAAAAATACTCAGTAACTTAAGATAACTTAGGACAGCAAAACTGTATTGTATGGAAAGTAAACACAAACTTTGGCAAACATCTCTACCAAAATAAAAAGTTTAGATTAGGAACTGAACAACAAATCCCACTGATGAACTTTTCCCTACAAAACTCAAAAGCCTTGTGGTTTATGGCACATTAGCATAAAACTGAGAATATTTGCATGGTAATCAAAATTTTAACATTGGTATTTGTGAATCTATTATAGTTTAAAAGAGAGGTTCTAGTTCAGATTGCCTGGATTTGATAAATCCACCACTTATTAGCTGTGTATCCAGAGTTAAGCTTCTTAACTTATCCTATATTTCCTCAACTGTAAAATAGATAAAATAGCTACTTCTTGGTATTGTTTTAAAGTTAAATGAATTAACATACTTAAAGAGCTTAGAATTATACATGGCATAAAACAAGGGCTATAAAAATATTTGATATTTATCATTGTAATTATATAGTAGAAATAATGAGTACCAACATTACTACAGAATTCTTCTTCCTACAACCCTTTTTTTTTAGTAATCTCTGAAGAATTATTTTCCTATTAACATTAAAAAATACTAAAACTCCTAAATAATATTAAAATACTGTTTCTCTAAGCAAATAGTAGCACAATGAAATGATATTATTTACATTAAAGTTGAATTTCTGTAAAAATTTCAGAGTTATACTGATGAATAGTCCAGCACAGGACTGGTATCACAATGTACAGAAACCTGAGATGGAAGTGTGAATGAATTAAGACTGCTCAGAAACAAATATATGAGCATAAAACCAATATAAACAGGAAAATGCTTTAGAAAGTTTTAGGGTTTATTATTTCAAAGGATCAGGCTCAACAATACAGAAAACCAGACTGGTGGTAGTATTTTTTGGTATAATAGAATAAAGGGAAAAATTCTCATAATTTATCCATGCAGATCTTGCCCTTTCTGACACCTTAAAAGCCTCTGACAATTTTTCCTAATGTGCATTCTTGTGTAATGTTGCAATAGTACAATCTGAATCTTTAGATTTGATGACCAATATTTTATCCTAGTTTTCTTTGTGTTGAGTTCAGTATGGTAGATGAGCTAGCCTCATTATATGCTACATTATCCAAAGGTGAAACTAGACGGCTGCTTCCCAAAATCCATGAGCTTTTGAAATGCCAAAGATGAATTGTGTGGATAACTCATAAAGCAAGGGTATCTTAACATTAGCTGAGACTGTTTTGGAGAAAACAGATGATAGTGAAAGAATCCATCCCCTGGTCAGGAAAATGGTTGCACTTTAATATAATAATAGTTGTGTTCATTAATATTGATGGCAGTGAGTGTTGTATAAAAGTTGAAAGAATGAAAGCTTTGCTTTGGGACTACACTTAAACATTCTCCCATGTGTCTTATATTGTGGAATTAAGAAACCATTGACTATATATTGATATTGACCTCTTTTTTTATTACTTGGCCTTATCATGCATCCAAACTATTTGTAATGCCTAGCTGTTTTCCTTAATATCTCAGTGGCAAATACTTTTGCTATTCTTTTACACCCTTGTCAAACAAAAGTGGGAAAGGAAAAAAAAAAAAGAGTTTAAAATATTCACGTAACACTCAGCTTTTCCGAGGTGATCCCTTTGAAGCTCAGCACCTTTAAAGTAACCAAAATCTACTGCTTAACTCCAGTTACATATTGGCTATGTGCCAGATATGGCTCTACTTTGCTTTTCATATCTGCGTTACAGGATTGAGCCTGAAGAAGCAGCTGCACCCTGAGACACACTGGTCCCATAGCAGAAGAAAATGAGAGAGTCTGATTCACTTAATGGCTCCACTCAGATACGGAGTCAGCATTTCAGCTTTTATCCCATTGACCAGATTAAATCACATGGCTGTGTATCATATCAATTGGTAAAAGATGGACATGCCACCCAAGGACATTCACCTTCACTCATATGGAAATAGGAAGATATCTCAGTCTCTTATGATGGGAAGCCGATAATTGGGAACAATAATACAACCTATTATATCTTACCCTTTTAATTATATAACAGTCACTCCTTTCTATCTCCACACAAAATAAACACATTCTACCCCAAAGAAGACATCTCAAAAAATTTCAACTAATCATGAAATTAGACTCCAGTCCAGGGTCCATGCTTATCTCTACATCACAAGTGTAACTTCTCTTAAGTTAGAGCTGTGTGAACCACAAAGACATGTTATTTCCTCCATTCACACCAACTATTTAGTCGCAGAACAGGAGTGTGTTAATCTCAATAAACATTGTGCTAGAAAAGGAGAATGTGAAGCATAAAATAACTGGTACATAAGAAGCCTGAAATTGTTTCAGAAACATTTTGAGTGCTCACCTACTCTGGGGATAGGGAACCTTCCAGGATCAGCCCTCAGTTCTCCTGCATGATTATATCACCAGGTCCTCTTGGTTTCGGTTCCACCTCCAAAAGATAGAAAGAGACCCTTTCTTTTTCAACCTCCTTTGACACATCTAAAGAAAGCATTAAAGTGCATACCCTCTCTGGAGGCTAACTAGCATTAACAGGTGTATCTTCCCCATAGAAGGTTGGGAGATCAAGTTCTCTTTAATTCTTACATTTTTATTTTGGTATGTTTTGCTATATTTTGGATTATGGTCCAGTCAAGGAGTTCTTTCAGCCTCTAGAATATTTATCTATATGATCCTAATAAGTTCCATGTTCCACTAAAGATGTGTATGATTCCTTATGAAATGCACCTTTTTCTCCCTAGACTTTACTGTCAATACCTGAGACTGTCAAGCTTCAGCAGAGAACCTGCTGATTTGCTGTTTTTTGTCTTTTCTATAAGCCACTTTGTCCAAATGGATAGATTTTATGAAAGCCAATTTAATCCCTTTATGGAGCTGGATCATAAAGACCAAGTGCCGAAGAACTGATATTTTTGAATTGCGGTGCTGGAGAAGACTCTTGAGAGTCCCTTGGACAGCAAGGAGATCAAACCAGTCAATCCTAAAGGAAATCAACCCTGAATACTCATTGGAAGGACTGATGCTAAAGCTGAAGCTCCAATACTTGGCAACCTGATGCAAAGAGCCAACACATTGGAAAATACCTTGATGCTGGGAAAGATTGAGGGCAGGAGAAGAAGTGGGCAACAGAGGATAAGATGGTTGGGTGGCATCACTGACTCAATGGACATGAGTTTGAGCAAACTTTGGGAGATTGTGGGGGACAGGGATACAGCCAGCATGCTGCAGTTCATGGGATAGCAAAGAGTTGGACAGGACTTAGTGACTGAACAACAACGTGGAGTTTAACTACAGCAAGTCACCAACTTTCTTAATTTGATCTTTGCCCTAGGCCAAACCTATCTTTGTTATTCAAAGCATTTCTCAACTTTATATTTACCGGTTGAAGAAAATAAAACTGTAGCATCTTCAGAACCTGCAAATCTCTCTCATTACCCTTATATCTTAGTTTTCTAAGTTCATGTCTTCCTTTTAATAACTTTTTTTAATGCTGCTAAAAGCAACCAAGTCACTTCATCATACTTTGTTTTTCAACCTCTTCATCTAAAATTGAAAGTTAATTGTTATGATTACTGGGGGTAAAGATAGGGGTAAGGGATAGTTAGGGAGTCTGGGGTGGACATGTACACACTGCTATACTTAAGATGAATAACCAACAAGGACCTATTGTTTAGCACATGAAACTCTACTCAACCTCATATGGCAGGCTAGATGGGAAGGGAGTTTGAGGGAGAATGAATACATGTATATGTATACTGAGTTCACTGTTCACCTGAAACTATTGCAACATTGTTATTTGGTTATACCTGAATACAAAATTTTTTTAAAATTGCAAATTTGTTAATATATTTTCTGTCTTTTAAGTTATTGAATGAGACAGATTTATCAAATATACCACCACTCCACAAAGTTCCTTCATTTTTCCAGTCTCTTTTAAGAGTTTCTGGACGTCTAACCCTATATGTAGACCTGAAGCCAAAGCCACACATTTTAGGAATTTTGCCATGGCTACATCCTATCTATAGGTACCAATTTTTATATCAGTTATCTCTTTCTAGGTATGTTGTGGTAAAGAAAGACAGACTAAACATGGTTAACAATGGAAAAATGGTGTGCTTGCATTGCATCTAATTCAGAAGTCATCTCTGCTTCATTTGTCTTTCTTAAAAAAAGTCTAGGATGAAAGGAGCCATGTGAAGGAGTCACAGAGGCAGAAAGAACTGTCACCATTATAGGATTTGCCCCTTTCATGGCAGAAAGAAAATGAAATAACCTAATAGTTCTTAAAGCTTCTGATCAGACCAAATGGATGCCAATTCTGGTCACATTCAATTGGCTAAACTGTTAATAAGTCACATGACCAAATCCCGCAAATGATCCTTTTTGTTTAGATATAAGCAACTAATTTTAAATAGTAATGTAATCTATCATAGGTCACTGTTTCAAAATTATGTGGAACAGTGTTAACACTGGATCCTAAATTTCCAGGGAGGGTGAGTATGTGTATTTATATAATAAATAATTATAAATCCTTTAAAAATATTACGATCATGTTAAAAGCTTAATAAAAACACATTCTTATAGTTATAAGGAAAAATCAATAATTAAAAAAAAAAAAAAAGACAAATCGCTAAGTCAAATACAAAACCGAAGTGCTAGGTGATATTCTTGAAAGGGAATCATTCAAACAATGATCATCTCACTTGCAATACATTAAGTTTTATCATTATCATATATATACACAGACATATACACAGTTGAAACTGGACAATTCTCTTTCAAAAAAAAGACAGACTCATTCGGAATGAACAAAGTTAAAAACTCTGAAAAAGAAGAGAAGCAAAAAGCNGGAATCATTCAAACAATGATCATCTCACTTGCAATACATTAAGTTTTATCATTATCATATATATACACAGACATATACACAGTTGAAACTGGACAATTCTCTTTCAAAAAAAAGACAGACTCATTCGGAATGAACAAAGTTAAAAACTCTGAAAAAGAAGAGAAGCAAAAAGCAAAGGAGAAAAGGAAAGATATAAGCATCTGAATGCAGAGTTCCAAAGAATAGCAAGAAGAGGTAAGAAAGCCTTCTTCAGCAATCAATGCAAAGAAATAGAGGAAAACAACAGAATGGGAAAGACTAGAGATCTCTTCACACTGTNGCAATTAGACACTCATTTCAAAGCTTAACTTATATTATTGTATTTACAAAAATAACAAATTTTATTATTGTGCAAAATTATCCTGTATTCCCCATAGGAGGGTTATACATTGCAACCCATTCTAGCTGTTTGTAGAATATTCTTGTGGTTTGCTACATGGATATGGCATGGATATCAGGCTTACTCTGTGACTTTCTCTGATTAATAAAATATGAGGTGATTAGACAGAAGGATTTAAGAGTCATATTTAGGAGTCCTAGGTTCGATCCCTGGGTTGGGAAGATCCCCTGGAGAAGAAAATAGCAACCCACTCCAGTATCCTTGCCTGGAAAAATCTCATGGACTGAGGAGCCTTGTGGTCTGCAGTCCATGGGGTAACAAAGAGTTGGGCACGACTGAGCGACTAACACTTACTTACTTAATATGGTAAGAAATAAATATTTGTATAAAGTTGACAGCGATTTGTTAATGCAACATGACTTAGCAAATGCTGACTAACATATTAGAACAGCTCTCATTTTATAGAGTGAGTATATTGATATGGGGTGCTTCTCTGATAGCTCAGTTGGTAAAGAATTTGCCTGCAATGCAGGAGACTCCAGTTCTATTCCAGGGTTGGGAAGATCCGCTGGTGAAGAGACAAACTACCCACTTTGGTATTCTTGGGCTTCCCTTATGGCTCTGCTGGTAAAGAATATGCCTGCAATGAGGGAGACCTGGGTGTGATCCCTGAGTTAGGAAGATCCCCTGGAGAAGGAAAAGGCTATCCACTCTTTTGGCCAGAGAATTCCATGGACTGTATAGTCCATGGGGTCACAAAGATTTGGACAGGACTGGGTGACTTTCACTTTCTTTTTTTCATATTGACATGTATATTTTGCAGTGTGAATCTCCTCATGGAAATAACCCAAACTTAAGATATCACTCTTTTGCTGAATAAACATCTCATTGACATAGCATTACTATGATACATATTAAATAGAACAGAGATAGTTGATGATAGAAAAACATAAAAGATTTCTCAAAGGAAAGCAATCTCATTCTTGAAGCACAGAATGCATTCTTCATTATTTCTATTCATTTTCAAATTCTACCTGCCTTAAAGATGAACCAAAGTCTGAATTTACTGTACCCTTGTCATTTACAGCCTGCCAGGGCTCTTCATATGCTGGTTTAATTGTGGTTTATTTTTCCCAGTGACTTAGCATTGCAGCATTGTCGTTAGTTCGATTCACTGACTTTTTCCCTCCCTGTTTTTCCTGTGTCACCCTGTGTTAAGTATAGCACAGACTATACCAAGTCCTTTCCCTCTGGAAATAGTTTGCAACTCAGGCCCACTCAGGAATGGTTATTTTCATAGTCCTTATAGTTTTTTCATCTTGTTTCCTATCAATTTCATATCACTGACTCTTTTTGGTTTTCCTGCAGCAAATTAACAAATGCAATGAAAATTATTTACTTCATGATTCTGCAATGGAATACAGACTATCAGTCAACTTACTGTTATGGATGAGTACTTCTTTTGAAAGAGGATAATATCACTTTATCTATCTGAAAGCATTTGAAAATATCACAAAACATCTAAAATACTCAGAACAATGTAAGCAATATCTATGAATGAGAAGGTGCTATTAAATAAATTGGTAGCAAATATTTTTCAGATGGGGCATAGTACACAAGCTTAATATCTTATTGGAAGTCCTTAATTTTAATGATCTTCAATTATCATTCTATCAAAGTCTATATGCTTTCAACTTAGGCATACTTTGCTAAGTGATAACACATTCATTATTTGTGCCAAAATAATAACAGTCTTATACATTTAAAAAGTATATTTCTATAAATAAAATTATATGATTAAATACATATTCTTAAAAGAATTTTGGAATGGTACATATGAGAATGTTAAAAAGCAGCTGTGTTTGTAGAAGTTATATTTTATGCTTGTTTATATTTTCCAGTATATTCTATAACAATTTTTACTTGTATGCAAAAGTGTGTTTCTGATATTGCACTAACACAAGTTTGTTTTATCTCAGTTTATAACATTTGAGGAGTGTTGCTGTCTTACAACTATGTTTCATAAAATTTGTATTTTACAAGTCATCATCATATTCCATAAATGTTAAAACAGATTATTAGTAAAAAAATGAACAAGGAGAAAGTTTTTTTCCCCTTAACTTGGCAAGATTTGAGCTCTACCTAAATAATTATGCAAACAAAGAGGTTTCATTCACAACTTCTAAAACCTGACTTTTGAGGTAAGTCTTAACTGGTAAAAATATTTCATCCGTAATCTAGATATTCCATTCCAAATTAATATATCCACCATCAATAATTTACTTTCTTTACATAAATAGTTCTATAATGCCCATTGATAATTATCAACTCTTGCTTTTCTCTAGAGTATAATTTTTCATTAATTTTGTCACAGATCTAGTAATAAAACCTCATTATTTAGTTATAAATTTTTCAATATTCTAAGAAACCTAAATCTTTTAACAATTTAATAATTATGCTAGCAACATGAGTTCACCATCAATGTCATCTAAGCAACATTCTGTATTAAAAGCTTTAGCTCTCATTTTATTCTGGACAAGTAGAATATTACAGATGGGTTAATCTCCCTTCTTTGTGTATCGTGTTAACTCAAATTGCTAATTTAAAGGAATAAAAGCTAACTGTCAGAAGTCATTATTTATACCCACTAGTAGGGAGCAAAGTTTTATTTACCCTTTGAAATTATACAGACTTCCTTGAGAAGGCACACACGTGCACACACGCACGCGCACACACACACAATCAAAAGAACGTGTCTCCCCCTGAAAATCTTATCTGATAATAAACTTTCCTAATATTTTCCTGCTAAAGATTAATAAACTTCTCTTGAAACTTATATCTAATTTATGTGACTTTAAGGGTCATGCTTTAATAACAATGATGAAACACGATTATTACTTCCTAATGCTGAAATTACAGTTTTTACATTGTAAATTTTTCCTGCTATGCGCCCTGTGGCACTAACATCTTTATCACTCCATGTGTTTCTAGTTTTAAAACCTTTACCCCTGCTGTTTGAAAAATATTTCTCATTTTCGTCCCCTACGGAGTACAGCAATCCCTAAAGGCAAAGCCATTACTGATGCCTCTGCCTCTCCCAAACACGTATTGTGATCACCAGCGCTGCTCCCCCTGCCTCATTGGCTTTTGGTAAAGTATGCAAATGAAATGTTCAAAATACACACTTTTTGCAACTGTGCAAGTTCATACTGATTTATAAAATGGGCAAGCTATTAAAGTGACTGAAAATGTCAGCAAGATTTATGCATGGGTGACAAATTGTATTGGAAATGTTCATTTTTAACATGCTGCCCTAGGTTTTTTTTGTTTTTTTTTTTAACAACTTAGATAGTCCCTGTGATACATTTGTTTTAAGGCCATTTTTTTCCCTCCCGAAACATACTTTTGACAGTGACTTTTTGACTGGAAAAATAAACAACGCTACTTCACAATCACACAATTGTATTTTACCACAGAAAGCAGTATTTGGAAGGTATAATAAATTTCCTTTTGACACCCATTTTCCCCGTGTACCATTAGTTCACTATGGTTAAACAGTTTCCCTTTATAACAGATAACTTGAATTGCATACATAAATATTTCATCACTGGGATATAAAGTTATGTAACTATCAAAAGAATTACCCAGTTACCTCTGAGGAAAATATTTCATTCATATTAAAATGTACAACCTAGGGAACAAAAGATAGGAGTGACAACTGGCATATGTCTTCTGGAGTTTATGATTCCATCTTTGGAAAATTTCATGTGAAAAATGGCCTAAGCAAAATTCACATGGCTTTTCTCTGTTATTTGTGAATCTGTTCCAGTATTCTCCAACTCTGTTTAGGGTTTAACCAGGCAGATGTGGCATTCTTGTCAACCCAAGTGAGGTCTTTGGTCAGAGGTCTTGATATTTTATACTTCTGAATGACAGTCATTTATTCACTAAATGAAGCAAAGGAACAGGAAACATAATAATAAAGCCAGCTTATACAACATTGCTAAGAAATGAACTAGACCATACTGGCAGACTGCAAGACATATACACAAACAGAAAAATCACAAGTATAAGTGTGATACAGCACTATAACAGAGGAATGGACTATAAAAATCAAATGCAGTAAACGAAGAACTATCTATGATTAATTTTACAAAGAGCAGATCCTATCAACAGTATTATGTAGCCTTTCTAGCTGGAAAAGTTTTGTGTTAGAATTCTAATTCTACTTTTTATATTCAGATCAGTTTGTACCAATACTATTATTGCAACTGATTTTCCTAATTAGTTCATTAAGTTGCATAACAATTGGTTTACAACTAACAACTCTTCTCAATGTTAAAATGGTGAAGATAAAATTGATTTAAAACCCACTTTTGATCATTCACTCTTGCACATCCGCACGTCCTGGTGTTTGATGAAGCTCTGCTTCTATGGCTGCCAGCCCCTCTGCCCCGTTTTCACTGAAGTGCCATGGCTATGTTTTTGCTTATTAAAAAGAGTTAGCATTCTGCATTGTACTGAGAAAATCCAAATGCTCTTAAAAATAAAAAGAAACAACAAAAAACCATCTGCTTTTCATCAAGGGGCGCCATCTTATAGCTTAGACTAAAACGATGGTTTTAAGATAAAGAAATAGGAGTTATGAATATGCAAAGATTTCTGAGGTGAAGATGCAGCTAGAAAATACTTGAAGAAAAAAAAAATGTGGTTATCGTTTCTCCTAAAAAACTATTTCACTTTAATAAAATAAGTGCCAGTTGTAAGACATTATTGTTCAAATATTTTCTGCTTAATGGAGGTAAATAATGTTTTATGTTAATGCTGAAATAACTTCATGTTTCCCCCTAGATTTTTAACTTTGCTTCCATGACTATTAGATTCCATCAGTCTCTTTACAACAGTTGACTTTGCCTTCAAGTTATTATCAAGAAACATACATTCTTGATTGACAGTCGTTCCCACAGAAACAGCTTTACCCCAGAGGATACAAGTGGGAACAGTCAAAAAAGAGGAACAAAGAGTACATTTAAGAACATCTGGTATAACATCGAGAAAATCTGTCTACAAGACAAGCAAAGTCCATCTCCTTCCCTCATCCCTGCACTGAGATGCATTAGAGGAGTAATTTACGACAAGTGGTTCAATCAGAAATTTAACTCATAAAGCCTACAATTAATAGGAAAAAAAAGAAAGAAAAAAAAAAACATATACTTGCTCATATATGCATATGTGTGTATAAATATGACTATATAGGTATGTTTAACAAGAGATTATTCTACAGTCTCATTTGCGTTAATTGTCATCCTTAGAGATTAAATAAAACAACATGAAATAAAAACTCTATGACACATGAGTACAAAAGAGGGCTTCTGACTTTGCATTCAAGCTATTAATTACATCATCTAATACAGTTGGAAATTTCACTGTGTTACTCACTATGTTGACTCCCCATCCAGAAGGCTCATATTGATTTATTTCCCTAGTAATCACTCTTTATTTGCAGAGTTAGCTTTACTAGATCAAAAACAAACTGGTCTAGTTGAAGAAATATTAACTGAGCATCTAATAAATTGAGCTAGGCTGTGGGAACACATGATTAAAAATGCAGGCTTCCCACTTCTGAGAGAGTAAAGTGTAACGATGAATAGAGTGCCTAGGCCATCACTTAAGATAAAGTTCCACTGCCAAAATGTTGCTGCTAAGTCACTTCAGTTGTGTCCGACTCTGTGAGACCCCATAGATGGCAGCCTACCAGGCTCCACTGTCCCTGGGATTCTCCAGGAAGGAACACTGGAGTGGGCTGCCACTTCCTTCTCCAATGCAGGAAAGTGAAAAGTCAAAGTGAAGTCGCTCAGTCGTGTCCGACTCTTAGTGACCCTATGGACTGTGGCCTACCAGGCTCCTCTGTCCATGGGATTTTCCAGGTAAGGTTACTGGAGTGGGGTGCCATTTCCTTCTCCTACTGCCAAAATAGCCACTGTTTATTAGGGGGTGAAAGAGTAAGGGAGCTTACCAAGAGTTAGAGATTCGGTGCTATCTTTTTCATATCGAAGTGTAGTCTTTCACATAAACTGGGGGATCTCTAATGAAAAAAGCTATTTTATATTTAGACTTCATATTTCTTTCATGTAACAAACTTCTACAGTTTATTCTCTAGCAATAGAGGCAAATTTTTAATTTCTGTATAAACTATTCCCAGATAAGCAGGGCTTTTAACCAAGTCTCGCCCCCTAACACTTATATCATTCTCATTTATCTTTCGAAATCTCAGCCTTGATGTTATTGGATAGTAAAAAGGCTGCAATGGGACCCCTGTCAAAAGACAATNGGCAAATTTTTAATTTCTGTATAAACTATTCCCAGATAAGCAGGGCTTTTAACCAAGTCTCGCCCCCTAACACTTATATCATTCTCATTTATCTTTCGAAATCTCAGCCTTGATGTTATTGGATAGTAAAAAGGCTGCAATGGGACCCCTGTCAAAAGACAATTTTCTTCCTTGAATGATAAGCAATGGAACATGTAAGAACAAAAAGCCAACTGATTAATGGCATGCAATTCATCTACAATTATCTTGCCCATGTTACACAGTCATTGTATAGATTGGACTAGATCATTAAATTATGTGACAGCAATCAGCCATCTAACTTTAAAAGAGGTGGGAAGAGCCAATTTAAAAACTTAATATCTCAGGATGATACAGTAGCCTGAGAAAACCAGCCAATTTAGAGAAAATTACCATATGTACCAACCCGAATGATAGATGTGAGCCTTAGCTAAGCATTTGTCCCTGAACTGATGATGTTTGGAATTCAGTAAAGAACTCTGTGCTTCTTCAATATGTGTTCTTAATCACAGCGGTCCAGGGCAACACACACTTATAAGAATACAGACTTCAGGAGGATATCTGTTTTCATGATAACTTTCTACTCTTTACAACTTTACTGGGAATTTAGAATCATATTCTGAGATGTGAAGATCAAGATTGTCTAGTGTTTTTCCAAGCTCAATGCTTAGTTGTGCCTCTTATGTAGTGTGTCTTTATTTGATATACGTACGTATTAGATACACATTCTACAAAATCCATAGCATGAGGTTCTTTTTCAAAATGGAATCAAGGGCCTTCCCTTGGCTCAGTTGTGAAGAATTCACCTGCCAATGCAAGAGACAAGGGTTCAGTCCCTGATCTGGGTAGATCCCACATGCTATGGAGCAATTGAGCCCATCTGCCACAAATATTGAGCCTGTGCTCTAGAGTTCAGAAGCTACAGCTACTGAGCCCGTGTGCGGCAACTGCTGAAGCCTTTGTATGCTAGAGCCCATGCTCTGCAACAAGAGGTCATCACAATGGAAAGCCTGTGCACCACAACAAGAGAGTAGCCTTCACTCTTCACAACTGGAGAAAAAGCCTATGCGGCAGTGAAGACCCAGCATAGCCAAATAAATAAATAACAAGAAAGATCAAGAATTCTAAATAACAGTAGTAAGGTCCAAAGTGAATTACTTCTACAGTTATAATGTAACTATTTATTGGCTGCTGCCTCAGATGATAAAGCATCTGCTTAAAATGCAGCAGATCCAGGTTCAATCCTTGGGTTGGGAAGATCCCCTGGAGAAGGAAATGGCAACCTGCTCCATCATTCTTGTCTGAAAAATCCCATGGTCAGAGGAGCCTGATAAGTTACAGGCCATAGAGTCACAAAGAGTTGAACATGGCTAAGTGACTTCATTTTCACTTTTTCACTTTCATTTATTGGTAGACAACAGGTATGACAGTAGTCAAGTGAAATTTTAAGCAAGTAAAATATATGTACCCCCATCTCATTCTTTCACATAAACAACATTATTGAAGGCATAACTTTCTGCCAGACATCATAGTAGGTACTAGTGATTCAGAAAAATAGGGACCTAACAGACCTCAGAAACCAGAGGGGAGACAGAATCTGTCATTTCAGTGACTCGGATAAATGCTTCACTGTGGAAAAGAGCATAGTGGGAGCACCATGATGAAGGGAGCACACTGCAGGAAAATCTAGCATAAGTCACCTTGACAAAGAATGCCATCACGTCACATGAAATATTATAAAAAAGTTCTTGCTAGGTTACAACAGTACGTGAACCAAGAACTTCCAGATGTACAAGCTGGATTTACAAAAGGCAGAGGAACCAGAGATCAAATTGCCAACATCTGTTGGATCATAGAAAAAGCAAGGAAATTCCAGAAAAACATCTACTTCTGCTTCAATGACTAAGCTAAAGCCTTTGACTGTGTGGATCACAACAAACTGCAGAAAATTCTTAGAGACAGGAATACCAGACCACCGTACCTGTCTCCTGAGAAACCTGTATACAGGTCAAGAAGCAACAGTTAGAACTGAACATAGAAGAACAGACTGGCTCAAAATTGGGAAAGGAGTAGGTCGAGGCTGTATATTATCACCTTGCTCGTTTAACTTATATACAGAGTACATTGAACAAAATGCCAGCCTGGGTGAAGCTCAAGCTGGAATCAAGATTGCAGGGAGAAATGTCAAGAATCTCAGATGTGCAGATGATACCACTCTAATGGCAGGAAGCAAAGAGGAACTAAAGAGCCTCTTGATGAGGGTGAAAGAGAAGAATGAAAAAGCTGGCTTAAAACTCAGCATCCAAAAAACTGAGATCATGGCATCTGGTCCCATCACTTTATGGCAAATAGATGGAGAAAAAGTAGAAACAGTGACAGACTTTATTTTCTTGGGCTCTAAAATCACTGCAGACAGTGATGACAGCCATGAAATTAAAAGATGCTTGCTCCTTGAAAGAAAAGCTATGACCAACCCTGACCGCATATTAAAAGGCAAAGACATCACTTTGCCAACAAAGGTCCATATAGTCAAAGCCATGGTTTTTACAGCAATCATGAATAGATGTGAGAGTTGGACCAAAAAGAAGGCTGAGTGCCAAAGAATTAATGCTTTCAAACTGAGTCTGGAGAAGACTGTTGAGAGTCCCTTGGACAGTGAGGCAATCAAACCAGTCAAACCTAAAAGAAATCAGTCTTGAATATTCATTGGAAGGACTGATGCTGAAGCTGGAGCTCCAATACTTTGGCCACCTGATGCAAACAGCCAATTTATTGGAAAAGATGTTTATACTGGGAAAGACTGAGGGCAGGAACAGAAGGAAGTGATAGAGGATGAGATGGTTGTATGACATCATTTATACAATGAACAGGAGCTTGAGCAAACTCCAGGAGATAGTGAAGGACAGGGAAGCCTGGCATGGTGCAATCCATGGGGTCACAGAGACTGACATGACTTAGTGAATGAAGAACAACAAGGTTTCATAGAGTAATAGAGTATATACTTCAATACATACTGTCATAGTCAGCCCAGGCTGCCATAACAAAACTGGATGCTTTAAATAACAGAATTTATTGAGTTGACCAAAAACTCTGTTCGAAGTTTCCCATAAGACATTACGGAAACCCCCAAGTGAAATTTTTGCCAGATTACTGTTTCTCACAGTACTAGAGGCTGGAAAGTTCAAGATCAAGGTACTGGATAATTTGGTTCCCTATTCCTGGCTTACAAATGGATAATTTTTCACTGTTTCCTCACATAGTAGAAAGACAGAGATAGAGTGCAAGCTAGCTCTGGTCTGTCTCTGTCCACTTCTAAGGACACTAATTCCATTGAGTGAGGGCCTTCTCTTGTGATTTCATCTAGTGCCATCTGTATCATATTGGAGGCTAAGGCTTCAACATACACATTTTAGGGAGATGAAACCATTCAGTTCTTAACATTCAGTTTGTGTCATCTCACACAAACCTATTTTGTTTATATTAATGTACGATTATTTCTGTATATGTAAAATGACTACTTTTCCTTTGCTTCAAACGTGCACTTGAATCTATTTTGAAATTCATGAAATTATTACACTGATTTAATGGATGTCATAGAACTTCATGAGCAGTTGTTCAGGGTCAGCAACTATTTGAGATTCCCACTGAGGCAGACATAACTGCTCCAAGACCATCCAGACTGATGGCCAGTTTCTGCTTTCTCCTGACGAAAAGCACATTGATTATTATGTGGTGTGAGTGGGACTTGAGCAGATGTGACTTTAAGTGGTATAATTTTATTCTGAATCACTTTGACAGTCTAAAGGAGAGACTCACATGCTATGATATTTTTTCTTCTTTTACACTGAGAAGAAAATCTTTACAGAGTTTCTGCCTTGTGAGAATAAGTAGTTGATAACTGATTCAAAAATCACAGATGCTCTTTTTTCTGTAATGGAAGAGAACCTCAAATCTAGAAGACAAACCAAATACAATATGAAGATAACCCTATGAGTCTGTGGATGGTTCTCATTGGGGGCTTCACAGTAAGGGACACTTGTGGTCGCCCATCTTTCTTTGAGTTTCATTGTTAAAACCTGTGTATCTTTATGCAGATACTCTCATGAAATAACTTAAGTGATCAATGAGGCTGTGAGCCTAATATACTCCCATTTGTACCTACTGCTTTTTAATAAATTACATGCGGTGAATTTTTGGTCTCATCATAACACTGATAATAATGATACTAATATTGTTCACAATTTATTAAGACTTCATGTGTCAGTTATTTTTCTAAGTTTTTTTTTTTATCATAATTATCTCACTTAGTGCTAACAATAATCTTATNCTACTGCTTTTTAATAAATTACATGCGGTGAATTTTTGGTCTCATCATAACACTGATAATAATGATACTAATATTGTTCACAATTTATTAAGACTTCATGTGTCAGTTATTTTTCTAAGTTTTTTTTTTTATCATAATTATCTCACTTAGTGCTAACAATAATCTTATTTATTCTACTGAGGCACAGGTGAGCCAAGCAATTCACCTAAATTCATAGAGGTAAAAAGAGGAAAAATTTTGAACTGGACACAGGCAATCTGATACCACAGTTAATTCCCAATTATTGAGCCACAGTAGGTGATGTACTTAGTCGCTCAGTCATGTCCGACTCTTTGTGACCCCACAGATTGTAGTCTGCCAGGCTCCTCTGTCCATGGGGATTCTCCAGGCAAGAATACTAGAGTGGGTGGCCATGCTCTCCTCCAAGAGATCTTCCCAACCCAGGTATCAAACCCAGGTTGCCCACATTCCAGGAAAATTCTTTACCTTCTGAGCCACCAGGGAAGCCCATGAATACTGGAGTGGGTAGTCCATCCCTTCTCCAGGGGATCATCCCAACCCAGGAATCTAACTGGAATCTCCTGCACTGCAGGAGAATTCTTTACCAGCTGAGCTACCAGGGAAGCCCACTGTAGGTGATAACTAACTCAAAATCATAGTTTTTTTTTAAAGGAAAAGAATCAAGATTTACAAAACACACCAAACACAGTATGAAAATAACTCTATGAATCTTTGGATGATGCTCAAACCATTACACCAAGTCTAAAGATTTTACAATTTTGAGAATCCTCTTTAAAAGGAAGCAAAATTAAGAATGCACATATATTTGCTTAGAATGAGAAAACACACCAAACTATCATATTTAAAGCAGTTAAATAGAGTAATCATCACAAATACATGAAAAATAACAATTGTATCAATTGACTACCTGGTCCATCTCTAAAATCTTTTTCCCCTCCAATTTTTGGTCATGTATTCTTTGGCTTTTCATAGAACTATAATATTTTAATGATTATCATTTATTATACAATGAAAAGATAATAAAATCTCCCTTATATCTGATTTTTTTTCTATATTGGTAGTTTAGAAGAGTTGTTTTCAGGATCACAGGATCATTGTTTATAAAAGCATGTGAAATATTAGCACTGTTGTCAAATTTGGGAAAACTTCTGTGAGANTTAATGATTATCATTTATTATACAATGAAAAGATAATAAAATCTCCCTTATATCTGATTTTTTTTCTATATTGGTAGTTTAGAAGAGTTGTTTTCAGGATCACAGGATCATTGTTTATAAAAGCATGTGAAATATTAGCACTGTTGTCAAATTTGGGAAAACTTCTGTGAGATTCTTTTTTCTTTTTTAATTTATGAGCTGTAAATTTGAGAAAATTTTTCACAATGTAGCTTCTGATGTAGGAGATTCTGAACCTTTTTTCTCTTCCACCACAGACAGGTATTCTTCCAGCGCCAGGGCAGCACTGACCATGACCATTTTGTATTTTGACCTCTGAACCCACACCTGTGGGACTTGATGAGTGGGGAGTAGGCACAGTGTATGAGACGCATACCTGGTGGCATTCCCCACCAGGATGAAGAGCAGAAACCAAACACACAAGTGTGCTATAGTAAGGCTTCGCAAGGGAAAATAGGAGTTGGCCAGTGAAGCTTGTAATTCATATGAATAGATAATTTTTTGGACATACTTACAACTGAATTATCTATTCATNCTATTAGCACTGTTGTCAAATTTGGGAAAACTTCTGTGAGCTTCTTTTTCTTTTTTAATTTATGAGCTGCAAATTTGAGAAAATTTTTCACAATATAGCTTCTGATGTAGGAGATTCTGAACTTTTTTCTCTTCCACCACAGACAGGTATTCTTCCAGTGCCAGGGCAGCACTGACCATGACCATTTTGTTATATGACCTCTGAAACCACACCTTTGGGACTTGATGAGTGGGGAGTAGGCACAGTGTATGAGATGCACACCTGGTGGCATTCCCCACCAGGATGAATAGCAGAAACCAAACACACAAGTGTGCTATAGTAAGGCTTCGCAAAGGAAAATAGGAGTTGACCAGTGAAGCTTGTAATTCATATGAATAGATAATTTTTTGGACATACTTACAACTGAATTATCTATTCATTATCTGAAATTAAAATTTACCTAGTGTAGTGAATTCTATCTGGAAATTCTGAAAAAGTGGCTGTGAAACACACAAACCTAATCCATTAAACTGAAATTANCCAGTGAAGCTTGTAATTCATATGAATAGATAATTTTTTGGACATACTTACAACTGAATTATCTATTCATTATCTGAAATTAAAATTTACCTAGTGTAGTGAATTCTATCTGGAAATTCTGAAAAAGTGGCTGTGAAACACACAAACCTAATCCATTAAACTGAAATTAATGTATCACCAACTAAACTTTCCCTAAGATCCCCAAACAGGATATGACTGCTGTAATACCACTTGATAAAGAGGGAGGGACATGCAGAGGAAATTGGAAAGAAATAGGCAGGAGTTTTACCAAGTGTGATTAAATCAACTAAACTACTTTTATAACTTTTGATCATAAATGCAAATATAGGACCATATAAGCATGTTGTCAGAGCCCCTATCAGTACCAAGGATCCATGCCAGTGAAGAGCCCAAAAGCTTAGGTTAATTAACTTCAGTCAACCTGCCTCAGTTCATTGGCTCTAAAAACAACTGTTATCCATGTCCATGTTCCATGACTATGCACTGAAACTACCCAGAAAATTCTACCAACTCAGCCTCTGAATTCTTTACTCTCTGGACATTCATATATTCATATCATTGTACAGTACCTCGTGTTTAATTGATTATAACCAACGGCTTGGTTATTTTCTGTTTCCCAGCTAGTTACCAGCATTCTCTCTCTCTCTTTCTCTCTCTGTTTATTCTATCTGCTACATATTTTCACAACTAGATTTTATGTTCATGCAATGTACTGTGAAGGTTCCCCTTCTTCCCCTACCTTATATGCTTTCTGAAAAAGTTAATGAAAGCATTAATCCCTCAGTCATGTCTAACTCTTTGTGACCCCATGGACGGTAGCCCTCCAGGCTCCTCTCTCCATGAGATTCTCCAGGCAAGAATATTGAAGTGGGTAGCCCTTACCTTTTTCAGGAAATCCTTCTGACCCAGGGACTGAACCTGGGTCTTCTGTATTGCAGGCAGATTCTTTACCATCTGAGCCACCATGAAACCCCATATGCTTTCTATGGTTGCTCAAATAAGACTTAAATGATGAGAAAGGAAAAGAAATTAGTATAAGAATACATTGTGCTATTTTTGTATAATTGGAGAGTAGTATCATAAAAAGTCATGGCTTCTTGTTTAGGAATATTGTTAAATATCTGTGTAGGTGATGAGCCCTTTGGTGTGTGATCTTGGCGAGAGGGCAATATAAAGACAGAATAGAATGATTCCACATTAGCATAGGACAAACCAGCCCAAGACAGAAAGAGTGTGATGATAAAAGAAGGAGATACACACAAGAACCAAGTATGAAAGGAGAGTCTGAGTTTTACATGAAGAGATCAATGTAAGAGAGAAACAATCAGTGCAGTGATTTCCAAGATGGGAAATGGTAATACATTTTTAGGTGTCACAATGCTTAATATTGAATTTTAAGAATTTGTTTTAGCTCACTCAATTCTAGTCACTCTTTCCTATTTAACATTCTTCAGTCAACATCAAGTGCAAGCAGTAAATTTAAGTTAGTGGTACTTTAGTATATAGAGGGTGGGTAGTCTACTATAGGGTAAGTTGTCAAAATAAGAAAAACCTGATTGAATTGTAAAGTTGGTATATTCTCTGAAGCAGGATAGATTTTGGACTCATAAGTGATTATGAGATCTATAGAAATTCAAAGGGAAAATGATTGAAATGTATGATATTTGAAATGTTGATCTGGAGTCAAAGTTTTTGAATATTTTTTAAAAAGAAGACTAGGTGCAAAAAGGCCATGAAGACATTTTCAAGTGGTCAAACCACCTCAGTTTACTAGATCGAAGAACAGCAGTTATCAGTCTACGCTGGACTTAGCAACTGTCCATTCTCCTTCCTACCTGCTCCAGCCTTTATCTTGTCCTTTATCCCTCATCCATCAATAACTTGAGTAGAGCAAAAATAACAAGTCGTATGCTAGCTGCACACGACTTCCAGCCATGTCTTCCACACAGTGCATTCTTCTCCCAACCCTGCTCAGTATCTTCGGTTTCCTCACTGCCCTTTATTTATAGAACTTCCAGCTACATGCCCACCACAAGTAAAATGTCAGGCAATGGAAAACACATCTCTCTGCAGCCCTTTGGCCGTAACATTAAAAAGAAAGCACCTTTAATTTATCATGTCTTCCTTGAGTGCCCACAGCCATTTCACTTAGCAGAGGCATGCATCTTTGTATGGAGGGCTTGGAGCAAGGTGACAAAATTATCAAATGAAGGGGTTGCACAGGGTGATCTCTGAGATCCCTTCCAGCTCTAGAATTCTGTACTGCTATGACTCCAACCTCCACAGAGAAATATTCAGTTGAGTGCAGAAGGGGACAGCATGCTTTACCGGTATTCTGTATTAAGGCCAAGACCACCTGGCAGTCTGCATGCATGATTTCTGGCTAAATATTTTCAACCTAACCTGCAATATACACTATATTATAATAATTCTAAAGATAAAATGAAATTTATAGAAAAGTTAATTGTAATAGTTAGTATCTATCCTTACCCTTGCTGGAGGGCTTTTAATTGAAAAGGTAAGGGCTAGTGTAAAAAGGAGATATGGAAGGGCTTCCTGAAAGCATTATGTGACACCTAGTAAAAAAGAACTTGAAAAAAATAAATATATTCCTAAGAGTAATTTTATATTTATTGCACTTAATTTAACAAATTATTGCAGGAAACACATAGACAGCATTTTCCCAGTAAAATTATTATACTTAAATGAACTTTTGACAATGTATTAATTACAAGGACATGACCACATTTATTCTGCTGATCCAGTAATTACACACATTAAAGAAATATTTATCCACAAACCATGCAGTGTACTTTAAAACAGCATTTATTGCCAAATTACATTTCCTGAATATCTGTGCCTTATTTCCAGTTACTAGCAATTTTTATTTTAATTTTAAGAGGAAGAGAGTGACAAGAAATTTGAAAAATACTGTATAAATAAATGCTTACTGATGTGAAACGATTGAAATGTAGATGATTTTAATCATAGACCTCAGAAAGTAATTGTGAGGCACCTAAATTCATGTGTTTTAGACAGAAAGATAAGAACAATCACAGTATGTCAAGGTTCTTCTTTTTTCACTATCTGTATAATGAAAACATACCATAAACTTTAAGCCAAAATGACTTCACACTAGATAATAATAGGAGGAAAATTAATATAAATGGTATCTGTTTGAAAGATGCAAATACAGAGTTTATTTCAGAAAGCTTGGAAACTTCTATGAAATACTAGCAGTCATCTGCAGTGCAACCAGCATAGTTCTACCTCTGTAACAATTCTCAGAAACAAACATGTTCACTCTGAATGTTGTAAAAAGTAGCTGGCGAGNATAGGAGGAAAATTAATATAAATGGTATCTGTTTGAAAGATGCAAATACAGAGTTTATTTCAGAAAGCTTGGAAACTTCTATGAAATACTAGCAGTCATCTGCAGTGCAACCAGCATAGTTCTACCTCTGTAACAATTCTCAGAAACAAACATGTTCACTCTGAATGTTGTAAAAAGTAGCTGGCGAGAGAGAGAAAGCTATTCCTTCTCTAAGGTCTCACAGCTGGTGAGAGGCTGAGGAAAAATCTGAATTGAAGAACTAGCACACTGAACTTAACCAAAGATTACTTTTGCCCCCAGTGGCACATTTTATTACAGTCACCAAATAATAGAAACCAATTTCTATAGCAGGGCATTCAAAGCTCTGGTAGGAAATTAATTTCCTCATGTCTCTAGTCGAGCACAGCATCTCCAGTGCTTTAACTGAGCATCCCCAACACAGCTCTTTGAGATTTTAAGCCATTCAGTTTTCTGGAAAAAAATGCAGAACCTACCTTGAAGTTAAGTTTCTTGTAAAAGGAGAACCTACATTATTTTCTAGTTCTTTTTTTCCAGGAGAAAAAGGAGGAATCTTACTAAAAGCTTAGCACTTAGTGTGAAAAGTAATAACGATAATAGTAATGATAACAATAAAAGAGAACAACTGGAATTCTATTTTGTGAATGTCTTCTTGAACTAACATTTTACACATGTTAGGTCATATAATACAATTTCTTAAAATGAGATTAACAGCAAAACATGCATCTAAATAAGATTTAAAGTAATATAATGTATATCATGATCTGATTAGGTAGAGGGAATCCTTAAACCACGAAAAACTACAATATATTGGTTTTTCCCCCCACATTTAAACTTTCTGAAAATACATCATCAAATCAATGTATATACTTAATGTGTCAGTGTCTTCACTCCTAAAATCTCTATAGCAACTGCCAAAATCAAGTAGCACATCTTAATACTAAAAAAGTTAAAGAGAGCTCTTCCTCAAACATTGAAAAGAGACAAGCATGCATAATTTTAGATGATGGGGATCATCATTAGAAATTACTAACCTTTAGACATAATGTGCCAGACTCTATCAATGCACACCAATCTATCACCTTTTTTTCTTGTAATGGACTGCTTCAGAACATGGCAAAAGACAGAATAAACACGAATTAGATGGTTAAAAGGCCTATACCCAGCAGGCATCTCAGTTTTGGTTGTCTTTCTGCTCTGGGAACACAGGTAAATTTGGGCTAGATAATCTTTAAAGTGTTTCTTAGCTCTAAATCCAACAAAGATATTTCATAAATTATAAAATATTGCTTAAATATAAGTATGCCTATCTTTTAAAAACTGACTTGTAGAGATATAAGTTAAGAATAGCATTTGCTTTAAGCTATATAGACAATACTTGCTATAAAATTTAATGTTTTATTAAAACACAGAAGTATGCTCTTATAAATGCATGCCTTAAAAATACTTGTAGATGTAAAACAGAAAGATTGTGCTTGCTTTGGGGAGAACAAAGTAGGGGAACAGAGAATAAAAGTAATAGGACTCTAATGTCCAGACTCTATTTATGAAGATTAGAACACTTCCACATATACCCACCACCACCAAATAAAATGAAAATGTCCTCATTGTATTTTTGCCTAAGCTACTACATAATCTGTTACCACTGTTGGCAGTGACTGAGAAATAATATGCATTAAAGAGTGTTAGATCAAATAGATAAATGTAGGTATGGCTAAAAAGGCAAATGAAAGATTAATACAAATTATGTTCATTTATTTTTAAATGCTTCATTTTAATAGCCTACTTTCTTCAAAATTATGCACAAATGAACAGTCAGGGAAAAAGCAAAAGTTTAAAAGATGTTTTAGACTACTTCTTTTTCACATAATGAATTATACATGTATTGTTTCTGAGTCACAACTACCAGTATTTTTGGCTTTCAAAGCACTTTGTGGAAAATTCATTGATAAATGCTTGGTGCTGACTTCACACACCAAAGCCTTCACCATCAGCCCAAAATCTATTTCTGTGGGTTTTGTGGTTATAGCAGTTAGGCTTCCACATCTGGCTATGTCTCAAGAATCAGAGAATCTGGCCACTAGAAAACATAATTCCTTATTATATAATGCTTTGCGCAATTAGTTTAGGAAGATGTGCTTCTCTTTCAAAAATAAGAAAATGTGTTAAGTCTTAGAGTTCTCAATCAAGGAGAACTCTCTCAATCCTCCTTTCTATCCCTCATTTCTCATCAACCATCATAATCAAAGTGAGCGTATTCCAAGAACAACAGTTTTAAAAAGAAGAAACTGGTCACTAAATACATGTATATGCAACATCAGACATAAAAAGAAACCATGCAAAATAAAATATGATAAAACACTAGTTCTTGAAAAAAGAAACACTATGAAATGGCAGGGTTAATGTTTTTGTCTAAAATCTACAGTCTATGCCATGCTGACTGGTAGAACTCTAAATCTAAGAACAATTGATCTGATTTACTATAGAAAAACAGTTTTGAATACTGTTTTGGAAATTCTAATTACAGAAACAAACCATAAAATATAAAGAAGCAGAAATAGTGGAGAAAAGGATGTGTTATGTTTTATTTTTTTTCAGAAACTTTTCCACATCAACAGTAACTATTTAGGTGGCAATAGCAAGGGGGAAAAAAATAAAATAAAAACTAAAATGGCAAAATTTAATGAATTATCCTTGGAATAATTTTAACAAAGTTTGATTAGAGTCAATACATTTTTAAAAAGCAAGCCTCTGTAAAATTACTGACAAATACATTTTAATAGAAAATAAAATCCAGATTTTTCTAAATCTTAGAAAAATAAATATATAAAAATAACAATTCTCAAGATTTATAGGCTCAATATGATAGAAATTACAATCTTAATGGGCTAATATTGTGGATCTTGACAAGGTAATTCTAAAATCCACCTGAAAGAAAATAAAATGTGTTGTGGTGGGAGCACATTTCAATGTAAAGAGATGAACATCCTCTACAGCTCTGGAGATCACAACAGTGAAGCAATAAATTAAGAATCAAAAGACTAACTGTTTGCCCTTATGCCCTAAAGACTGCTAAAGTGCAATCAGCTTCTCACACTTGAAAAACTGGACACTCAAAATGAAAAGGCCCAGATATAAGTGCTAACAAGAGAGGTATCTACTTTCTCTTTATTAAATAAATGAACTTTGAATTTCATAACAATTTTATAAAAATAATAATAATAAATGAGAGAAAAGAAATACCTTCCAGTTTAGAGTAGTTATGGAAAGGAAGATTACTGATTAGATTATCTTTATGTTCTCCTTTCGGAGAAGGCAATGGCACACCACTCCAGTACTCTTGCCTGGAAAATCCCATGGATGGAGGAGCCTGGTAGGCTGCAGTCCATGGGGTCACTGAGTTGGACATGACTGAGTGAATTCACTTTCACTTTTCACTTTCATGCATTGGAGAAGGAAATGGCAACCCACTCCAGTGTTCTTGCCTGGAGAATCCCAGGGACGGGGGGGCCTTGTGGGCTGCTGTCTATGGGGTCACGCAGAGTCGGACACGACTGAAGCGACTTAGCAGCATGTTCTTCTTTATATATACTCTTGTGTTTTACAAATATTTTCTCATGATTAGATACCTTTTCACTTTAAAAAGAAGAAAAAAACATTTTCCTTGAAAAACCCCCTTTCTAAACTTAACTCATTCACTAACCTGGCCATGCACTATAACTAGAGGAAAAGCATTCACCAGTCATAGCGTGAAAGTGAAAGTCACTCAGTTGTATCTGACTCTTTGCGATCCCATGGGCTGTAGACTTCCAGGCTTCTCTGTCCATGGAATTCTCAAAAATAGAATACAGAAGTGGGTAACCTTTCCCTTCTCCAGAGGATCTTCCAAGCCCAGGGACTGAACCTAGGTCTCCTGATTTGTAGACAGATTCTTAACCAGCTGAGTCACACATCAGTTCAGTTAAATTCAGTTCACTCACTCACTCATATTTGACTCTTTGTGACACCATGAATGGTAGCATGCCAGGCCTGCTTGTCTTTCACCAACTCCCAGAGTTCACTCAGATTCACATGCTTCGAGTTGGCGATACCATCCAGCCATCTCATCCTCCGTCATCCCCTTCTTCTCCTGCCCCAATCCCTCCCAGCATCAAAATCTTTTCCAATGAGTCAACTCTTTGCATGAGGTGGCTAAAGTACTGGAGTTTCAGCTTTAGCATCATTCCTTCCAAAGAAATCTGAGTTGATCTCCTTCAGAATGGACTGGTTGGAAATCTTTGCAGTCCAAGGGACTCAATAGTCTTCTCCAACACCACAGTTCAAACNCTCAGCACACCAGTCATCCCTGTCCATCAACTCCCAGAGTTCACTCAGACTCACGTCCATCGAGTCAGTGATGCCATCCAACCATCTCATCCTCTGTCGTACCCTTCTCCTCCTGCCCCCAATCCCTCCCAGCATCAGTCTTTTCCAATGAGTCAGCTCTTCGCATGAGGTGGCCAAAGTACTGGAGTTTCAGCTTCAGAATCATTCCTTCCAAAGAAATCCCAGGGTTTATCTCCTTCAGAATGGACTGGTTGGATCTCCTTGCAGTCCAAGGGACTCTCAAGAGTCTTCTCCAACACCACAGTTCAAAAGCATCAATTTTTCAGCACTCAGCCTTCTTCACAGTCCAACTCTCACATCCATACATTTTATAGTATAGTATTATGTAAAGAAAAGGGATTTTTGATCTCATCTACTCTGAATCCAATTTACATCAGGAAATTCTACCCTATATACAGTTTCCATAGGGACCCACTCCAGTGTTCTTGCCTGGAGAATCCCAGTGACAGGGGAGCCTGGTGGGCTGCCATCTATGGGGTCGCACAGAGTCGGACAGGACTGAAATGACTTAGCAGCAGCAGAGGAGGGAAAGGTTCATCAGCTATTAACACATGGACAAGGAACACTTCTTTTTCAGATACTTCTCTGCTTATATGCCCTGGATGTTGCAGTTACTAAGTTTCTCTGTGTCCTTGCCTATTATAGCATGGCCCAAGAATGGAACTCCAATAGCATGGAAATCACTTGAGGACTTGTTAAAACTGCAGAAATGAAGTGACGACAGTGAAGTCTCTCAGTCAAGTCCGACTCTTTGTGACCCCATGGACTGTAGTTTGCCAGGCTCCTCCATACATCGGATTTCCCAGGCAAGAGTATTGGAGTGGACTGCCATTTCCTTCTCCAGGGGATCTCCTGGATCAGCTGGGTCTCCCACATTGCAGGCAGATTCTTTTAACATCTGGGCTGCCAGGGAGCTAGACGCTTCTCTGCTTGTATGTCTTGGATGTGGCAGGGATTAAGTTTCTCTATGTCCTTGCTTCTTGTAGCATGGCCTAAGGATGGAACCCCAATAGCACGGGAATCACTTGAGGTCTTGTTAAAACTGCAGAATCTGGGCTTAAATATTATAGAGAGACATAATCAGAACTTTCTATTTAGCAGTAACTCAAGGTGATTTTTAAAATGGAATTCTGAGGAGCTGTTTTTCAGCCACAGCTTCCATCAGGCCTTTCTTTCTGGAGGCTCTAGCTCTCCCTAAGCTCTAAAAACACCAGTCCCTCCCTTGCCTCTTCACCCCCTGGATAGCAACGGTTTCTCATTATCATTACTCCCTTCCTGTTCCCATTCTTTGTGAATTTCTTTAACTTTATTTATACCGCTGTAAATATCTCTTTCAATAAAGTCTCCTTTTAAATTTTGTTTTTCTCTGGGTATATGCCCAGAAGCGGGATTGATGGGTCATATGATAATTCAATTTTCACTTTTTAAGGAACCTCTGTAGTTCATTGCAGCACTATTTACAGTGGAAGCAACCTAAACGTCCATCAAATGAATGGATAAAGGAGATGTGTGTGTGTGTGTGTGTGTGTGTGTGTGTGTGTGTGTACAGTCACTGCCTTCTACAAGTGCCAGGGCCCAGCAGGCAGCGCTGAGGCTGGCAGGGTCCCAGGAGAGGGAGGGGAGGGGAAGCCATCAAGCAGCAGCTGAGGCCACCGCTGGGCATCCCTTCCCCTCCGTGGCCAGGCGCTGTGTAGGGAGTGGTGGGGTGAGGGTGGGGTGGGGGTAGGGCAATGCCAAGCGGTGTCAGGGCTGGGGTCTTCTCTTCAAGGAGCTGGACAGTAATAAGCATTTGCTTATTACTTATCCGCAAGTTGCTCGAGGAACTGGCCTGGCTAAGTGGGAGCCACTCAGACCTCGGTGCCCAACAGGGCATCTCCCCTGAGGGTGACGCTGACCCAGATGATGGCCTTGACCTGGAGGAGTTTATCTTCTACCTGCAGGAGCAGGGACAATGCCTTCTACTTCTGTTTCAATCTGGACTGCAATCGGGATGGTCAATTCAACGTCTCTGAGATCCATCAGAGTTTCCGAGCCCTGGGCATTTCCATCTAGGTGGAGCAGGCAGAGAAAATCCTGCACAGCATAGACACGTGATAGCACCATGACCATTGACAGGCAGGAGTGGCATGACCAGTTCCTGTTGCATTCGCTGGAGAACATGGAAGATGTGCTGTATTTCTGGAAGCATTCCATGGTCCTGGGTATTGGCAAGTGCCTGACCATCCAGGATGAGTTCTTGGAGCAGGAGAAGCTGACTGGGGCATGGTGGAAGCAGCTGGTGGCGGATGGGGTGGCAGGTGCCATGTCCTGTAGAGATACAGCCCCTCTGGGCCTTCTCAAGGTCTTCATGCAGATCCACGCTTCCAAGACCAACCAGCCGAACATCCTGGGGGGGCCACTGGAAGGAACATGATCCAAGAGAGGGGCCTGCACTCCCTGTGGCGTGGCAATGGGATTAATGTACTCAAGATTGCATCTGAGTCAGCCATCAAGTTCATGGCCTATGAGCAGATCAAGCGGGCCATCCAAGGGCAATAGCAGACACTGCACGTGCAAGAGCGCTTTGTGGCTGGCTCCCTGGCTGGCGCCACATCCCAATCCATCATCTACCCCATGGAGGTGCTGAAGATGCGGCTGACCCTTTGCCTGATGGGCCAGTAAAAGAGGCTGCTGGACTGTGAGTTAAGGGTTCTGGAGTGAGAAGGGCCCCACACTTTCTACAATAGCTTACCTTCCCAACGGGTTCTGGGCATCATCCCCTACACAGGCATCGACCTGGCCATCTAAGAGGAGACTCTCATTCAGTCCCTGGATCAGGAAGATCCCTTGGAGAAGGAAATGGCAACTCACTCCAGTATTCTCTCCTGGAGAATTCCATGGGCAAAGGAGCCTGTCAGGCTACAGTTCATGGGGTCCCAAAAGGTCATGACACAACTAAGCGACACACACACACACAACAGAGTATCATTCAACCATTAAAGAATGAAATTGGGTCATTTGTAGAGACATGGATAGACCTACCTAGAGATTGTCATATAAAGTAAAATATGTTAGAAAAACAAATATTGTATATTAATGCATATGTGTAGATTCTAGAAAAAATTGTACCAATGAACCTGTTTGTGAGGTAGAAAGAGAGACATGGATGTAGAGAACAACAATGGACACTAAATGGGGAAAGGATGTTTGGGATGATTTGGGAAATTGGGATTGACATATATACATTAATACGTATAAAAAAGATAACAAATGAAAACCTGTTCTATAGCACAAGGAACTCTCCTTAATACTCTGTACTGACCTAAATGGAATGAAATCCAAAAAAGTGGGGATATATGTACACATATAACTGATTAACTTTGTTGTACAGCGGAAACTAACACAGCATTATAAAGCAATGATACCCCAGTAGAAAGTCTCTTTAAAACCCCAGAAGTGGGTGCTTTTTGTTTCCTTCCAGGAACCTGGCTGATCACCTCCAAATAACTGGTCTTGGCAGTTGGGAATTTCTCTCATTCTTTCTGAGGTTTTAAAATTCTGAATGCATAAAACTTCACTTTGTCCATTCTGTCACACTCAATCTCACATACTTGATTGAGATTTTTTGAAGTCTAATGTGGCTTGGTTAGTTTCTCTCTAGCTTTTGTTACTTCCAAGTCAGCATGGAATTACTCCTTGTGGACTGAAATTCTATATAGTTTAGACATTCCCCTTCAGGAAACCTTTCTGGTGGATAAGTTCAAATTTACCATGCATGCTTTTTTGTTTTGATAAAATATCCTACTTGATCCTCGTAATAAACTCACATTGTAAATACTGTTAAAGATGAGAAAACTGACAAAGGGATTACATAACTTCTCCAAGATCACATAACTGGTATCTGGCACAGCTTTCTGATTTCAGAGGCCATTCTCTCAACAGCATTATTGTCTGTTTATTTCTGCTGACTACTTCCAGAAAAAATTTCTCTGATGAAGTCTGCTAATATTTGAGCAAAGATACTATTGTTCATCTTTGAAAATATACTAGATTCCTAATCATTCTAATAGTTTGAGCTATTAAACCCTATTCATGAATCTCACATTCACATCGAGGTTTCATTCTGCTGGAGATCTATTTGTCTCTTCAATGGATGTGCACTCTGCTCAGGACAACAAAGGCAATCCTAGATAGCCAAAAATATGACTATAGATCAAACCAAATTTGTCCCCAGAAACTATGTCCTTGGCATGTCCTCAGGGTATGAGAGGATTCTGGAATCTCAAGGTAACCTCATAACTCATTCAGTTATCCTTGCCTTTCCATCTATTTGCCTGAAGATTTCTGTTAGAGGACCACTTCTTCTGGATGTTCACGAGGTCGTTGCATTTTTATAATTCTGACAGTCTGACAATCTCATGTTTACTAAGGTAGGACTAGGTTAAAGACTTTTAGGTGATTGGAAGAGTATTATTTATTCCTCTGTCTGTAGAATATTCCAGGCAAGAATACTGAAGCCAACTGCCATTTCCTTCTCCAGGGGATCTTCTTGACCCAGGAATTGAATCAGAGTCTCTTGTGCCTCCTGCACTATTTACAATAGTCTTAGGGTGTGAGAACAGCCAGAAGCAGTTCTAGATTGCATAAGCCTGTTGTTATTAAATATCATGTTTAACCATCAAACCAATAAAAAGGGTTTTAATTAATTAACACCAAAGATATCATCCTATCATACTGTTCATGGGATTCATTACTCATTGAAAGGATTGATGCTAAAGTTGAAGCCACCCGATGAGAAGAGCCAACTCATTGAAATAGACTCTGCATCTGGGAAAGATTGAGGGCAGGAGGAGAAGGGAGTGACAGAGAATAAGATGGTTGGAAGGCATCACCAACTCAATGGATATTGAACAAGCTCCAGGAGATAGTGAAGGACAGGGAAGCCTGGAATGCTGTAATTCATGCGGTCACAGAGAGTTGGACATGACTGAGAGATTTAACAACAATAACAAATATCACCTAAGGAGACATCTTGACTGATCCAGTTTAAAGTAGAACACTGTACTTTTTCACATTTTGATAAAAAATGTTTGAATTTCTTTTGGGTGCCAGAAACTATGCCAAGTGCTTTCATATGGATTTTCATATTTAGAACTAATCACGGCTTGTGAAGTAGATAGTATTATTTTACAAATGTGAGAGTTGAGGTTTTCTATTTTTACAGATTCAGTATATAATTATTATTAAGTAGATAAGTTAAGATTTTTAGTTGGAGTTTCAATATCAAATTCTCAAAATGCCCAGGTATTGCTTTCTTCTCCAAACCTCTAGATATGTTTCCAATGAGCAGCCATGTTTAAAAACAACTGGATTATGTGATGGACTTTTATCTAGTTTGTTTCACTTTTTTCTATTTCATATTTATTTCATTTAGTTTATGTTTTCTAATTTCTCCATCTGTTCTGTTGTTGTTGTTCTTTCTCAAGCCTTTATGAAGCATAGCAAAAAAGCTTTTGTGTGTGTGTGTGTATGTATGTATATATATATAAGCATGTATAATATACGTTAGAAAATTTATAAATTTTTCCTAGCTAAAATATTTATGACATTTTGATACCACTTGTTTGACTTAGTGTGAATAGACAGCTAGATTTCTAATTTATGTTTACTGAAAACTTTCATATACTTCCATGTATTTTGGCACCTAGTATTACTGCTAAAAGTCTAGAAAATTTATTATCTTAGTGATTTAAAAAAATTTGAATGAAGCTTGAAACTTCTAATACAATTCTGATAATATAAGGAATATTATGTTGTAAAAAGAACTGGAAATTTATAAGTGATATAGTATTATTAACCAAATAACAGATTTTGCACAAATTTCACAAAATTGTATGCAAGGAAACTGAGGTTTTCTAATGCAAAACTGGTATTGTAGTGTTGGAGAAGACTCTTCAGAGTCCCTTGGACTGCAAGGAGATCAAACCAGTCAATCAATCAATCCTAAAGGAAATCAATCCTGAATAGTCATTGGAAGGACTGATGTTGAAGTTAAAGGTCCAATACTTTGGCTACCAGATGCAAAAAAATGACTGGAAAAGAACCTGATGCTGGGAAACATTGAAGGCAGGAGGAGAAGGGGACGACAAAGGATAAGATGGTTGGATGGCATCACTAACTCAACGGACATGAGTTCAAGCAAGCTCCAGGACTTGGTGATTGACAGGGAAGCCTGGTGTGCTGCAGTCCACGGGTCACAAAGAGTCGGACACAACTGAGGAACTGAACTGACTGAATGCAAAAGTATAGGGCCTATCTTACAGAAAAAGAATTTAAAAGTTAGTGCAACGATACAGACAAACAGGAATTCCAATATACTTCTACTAACTGTAAATGTACAGCCAATAGAAAGAACTGTTTACTAATATTCAGGAAAGTCGACCATGCCCTTACCCTAGTGGGCTTCCCTTGTGGCTCAGCTGGTGAAGAATCTGCTTGCAACGAGGGAGACCTGGGTTTGGTCCCTGGGTTGGGAAGATCCCCTGGAGAAGGGAAAGGCTACCCACTCCAGTATTCTGGCCTGGATACTGTCCTTGAGGTCGCAAAGAGTCAGACACAACTGAGTGACTTTCACTTAACCTAGTATTTGAAAAGTCCACTACTATTCTGAGAAACTCAACATCCACCCATGAATGGGAATGTTCATTGCATTCTCTGCTATAATGGTGGTTAAATGAAAATGATTTCAAGGCTCAACAAAAGGAACATACAATATGTTATGCTTACATTCAGATGCTATAGGTACTTTATGATACCATTTGTTCAGAGTCTGACACTTCAAAAACTTTACCATTTAGTGCTTGTATCTAACTATATATGAATATATGTTATTATTTTTCAGTCACTAAGTTGTGTCCAACTTGTGACTCCATGGACTTCAGCAGACCATGGCTTCCTTTCCTTCATTATATATGCAGTAAAATATTAAAGTATTGAATATGGAGTGGTGTTTTCCTCTGAGAGGAGAGGAAGAAGAAGAAATATATAATGACTATACAACTGGATTTCACCCTCATTATTAGAGTTGGGTGGTGATTTCTCATATGTTCTAAGTTAGTTTATATTCTCTGATTTTATTATAAAAGAAAAGTAGTACAAAGTGTCAAAAGTGAGAAAGTATATAATAATGGGATGCTACTAAAAAATATCATGCACACATACAAATTAACACAGATAAAGTGGGGAAATCTGAAAACCTCTGAACTGTACCAATATCTAAATCCTGGTTATAGTGCGTTACTACAAATTTGTAAGATGCTACAATTGGGGGAAACTGGGTAAATCTGAGCTTCCTTAGTGCCTTGACGGAGAAGGCAATGGCACCCCACTCCAGTACTCTTGCCTGGAAAATGCCATGAATGGGGGAGCCTGGTGGGCTGCAGTCCATGGGGTCGCGAAGAGTTGGACACAACTGAGCAACTTCACTTTCACTTTTCACTTTGGAAATGGCAACCCACTCCAGTGTTCTTGCCTGGAGAATCCCAAGGATGGAGAAGCCTGGTAGGCTGCCGTCTATGGGGTCGCACAGAGTCGGACATGACTGAGACGACTTAGCAGCAGTAGCAGGTGCCTTGAACTGTAAAGAATTTGCCTGCAATGCAGCAGCCCTGGGTTCAGGATCTTCTTATTTAATGTCTTACAAATGTATGTGAATTATATCAGTAACTATTTCAATTTAAGATAAAAATAATTAAAAATTAAAAATATGCTTCTCAAGTATACCTAAAATAAAATTGGCTTTCATTAAAATTCAAAGAATTTTAAAATTTTATAAGGATGAAGAAAATCTGCCACAACTGTCAATCACAAAATTGTTTGATTTAATTTCCAAGTTGATTTTTTTTCTAATACTGAGTAGCACCTTGGCCCCATGTATATAGTGTGTGCTGCTGCTTCTAAGTCTCTTCAGTCGTGTCCAACTCTGTGAGACCCCATAGATGGCAACCCACCAGGCTCCCCTGTCCCTGGGATTCTCCAGGCAAGAACACTGGAGTGGGTTGCCATTTCATTCTCTAATGCATGAAAACAAAAAGTGAAAGTGAAGAGTCGCTCAGTTGTGTCCGATTGGTAGCGACCCCATGGACTGCAGCCCACCAGGCTCCTCCATCCATGGGATTTTCCAGGCAAGAATACCGGAGTGGGGTGCCATTGCCTTCTCTGATAGTGTGTGCTAGGCCATTGCCTTCTCCGATAGTGTGTGCTAGGTTTGCCTATAAAAAACCAAAATGGTAAAATGTATAGAAAAATCACCGAAAAATATTTTTTTCTGTCTTCTGGGAATTACAAATGTGAACTTGAACATTCCTTATTAAATAAATGAAAAGGAACATTTATTAGCTCTCATTCTGCATATATGAATAAAATACCACTTTGTCAATAATATTACAATTTACAATGAGTTTTCACCAAACAACTTTAATACAAAAACTAACAACCGAACAGACTATTTCAAGCCTGGTCATGTGCCAAGTCCTAATAATCTTTGGAGCCTGTGGAAAAGCAGAATCCCAGTCAAGGCTCAAAATTTCTGAATTGAAACCCCTTAGGATTGGAAGAAGAATCTACATTTACATGAAATTTAAATATACAATTTCTGTGCAATAAAACTTCAAAACTACTAGTTTTAACATTTGCATATTCTTGCTCTTTGTCACCTTTTACAGAATTAATCAACTGTGTCTGCAAGTCATATATGGATTGCACTTTTAAACTGTAAAGTCCATTTCCTTTTAATCTGATAGGTTATTTTTGTATCTAACTGGGCATGAGTAAGTACTTGTGTGTAGCCAAGTGAGACCATCAGAGCTACTATGTAGAACCTAGGTGAGCTTAAGAACAATTAAAGGGACAACAGAGTTAGCAGAAAGAAAAAAACAATCCATTGCATTGTTTCCCATCTTTGTGAAAAAGCATCTTTTATTTTATTTGCATTATTAAAAGCAATTTGTGCATGTAAAAAGATATTTGGTGTTATATATGAGAGTAGAGAAACTCATAATTTTGTTCCTAGCAATGTCTGGCTGCTGGTAAGCCTCAATGAGTACTTTTTTTTTTTTTTCCACTAAATGAATGGGATCTCTGAAGCACAACATACCATGCAGACAAACCCTGGAAGATACTTTCTGAAGCACCTTTTAACTAGGCTTTAGAATAATTAGACTTTCCTACAGGCAACCACACTGCTAATCTGAGGTAGGTGTCTAATTTCAGTGTCTTTACACATCCTCAACCTATCTTGAGCTTACCTGATTTTAACCCACATCCAGCGCTGTCTTGCTGGGCTAATGGAGAGTCATGTGGGACACACCAGGGGGTAGTTAAATATGCTTGTTCTTGATGCCTCTCTCAATGTTCAATTACCTGACCCTTGGAAGTTACAGCTCATGGAATCTTGGACCTGGGCACACCAGGGCACTTGATCAAACAGAGATTCTCAGACCCAGAAGTCACATTTCAGCTCCAGCTCAGAATGAAGATCTGCCAAGCTCCTGGGATGATTTAGTACAGAAGATCTTAAATAGCTTCAGGAAACGCAAAATTTTCTGTCAATTTGAATGGTTCCTGTCACTTTTTTAGAACACCTGGCACTCTTATATTTAAATTACAATTCCAGTTTTAATTTGAAGGAAACTAACAATAAGCCCCTTTCTGCTTCTATAGTACTTTAGGTCTGGCTTTCCTTTAATTTTCTGAAAAGGCAGATTTGGGAAATGAAATTAGCAATGCAAGGTGAACCTAGTGTGAATTTTACTGAAGATTATGCAAATACAGGAAATTATAATTCTATCAGGATGTCATTACATGTGTCTACTTAGACACACATTTTCTGCTATGTTTAAGTTAAACAAAACACTAAATGACTATGTAGTATGACATCTCATTAATATGTTTCCATTCACATCTGTGGCTTTAGTATAAAAAAAAAAAAAACTGACTGCTTCAGTGATAAGAGATTAGGTCCTTTAATTAGAAACAAATGATAAATCACGGTTAACCCCATGTGATGCTTTCTAAAACTTCCATCAAATATTCCTCTTAAAACATTATTAAATACAAGTTCCCCAGATCTACTTCCTAGAAAGTGCCATTTAACAAAACCCAGGCAGGATGTTAATACTGGGGCCGAATTACAGGTTGCCAAAGCATTTCCTGTGAGGGGATTGACAGGGGATCATTTTGTTATGGGGCCACCTCCAGTGTGTTGTGACAACCACTCATTACACCTCTGCGCACAGCACTCAGCTGTAGGTTCTACAAGATGCAAATAGCTCCAAATGGGTTCAATTTGGAGAGAGTGGATAATGTATCATTCACTTCGCTAAGGTAGAAGCTTTTAATTTTCCAAGAACAAGGAAGAGAAGAACACTGCAGTTGCTGGAAATAAAGATTTAGTTAACCAACTATGCCTGAGAAATGGAGTCACAATAGCAATATCTGTTACATTATAAATAAAAACAGTTTACCTGCATTGTTTCCCCTTGGCCTAAACCAAAACACCAAGTGGTCAAGTGAGCATCACCTCTCAATACATATAATTATCCACTTAAGAGCTCCATGTCAAAAACTAGTAACCTCTAAGTCATGGTAGGTTTTTCGCTTACAAAAAGAACTGCTTACAAAGCTACTATGGTTAATTATAATAATATTCAAAAAGTGTTTAAAATGAATTTTGATATGGAAAAAAGTACCATGGTAAGCTTTTCACAGTTAGACTTTAATATTTTAGTGTGCTAGCTTTTCTACCCCTCTGTGATTTTACTCCCACTGTTCTATTACTGATTTCAGTAAGTGTTGCTAACAATGGAATGCTGCAAGTCCCTACTACCAGCTATTTACACAAGAGAGTTATGCTAATATGGATTGGAAAAGTCAATAAGCCCATTTAAGATTCCTGTGTTTAACAAAGCCACAGGAGAAGCCAGGGACCTACAAAACAGGCTCATATGAAAAGATGGCTGTTTTCTGCTGTGAGTACATTAATGAACAGAACTCTCTCTGCTCTAAATCATCAGCATCTCTCTGGTCATGATTACTAAAATCCTCTGAATGTTAATGTTCTTTTGTTTTAAGCTAAAAATTAATTATCCGCTAGAAATCAACTGAGGTGTGCCTATATTTGATCTATGTGAAAATGATAATGAATTTATCTAAAAAAATTTGACCTGAAAACAATTTCTTTAACCTATTCAGGATGTAGAACACTTATAAAAGTAATGATTCTTAAAGTTGTTATTCTCTTCTTGAAAATTAAGCTTTAAAGATTACTTTTCCAGTAGAAAAAGCATGTACATTATGTATATATGCAAACAGACATATAGACCCATTACAGTTACTGCTATAAGTTGAAGCCTTTCATGTACTTTGTAAAAATTATATATATATGCTTATAGACATATAGACATATGTGTCCATCTCAAAGAGAGAAGTCCATTTTGGATTTGATCCCAGGAATCACTGGTAGGAGAGAGTAAAAGTGGCATACGGAAGAGAAAGCAGTCATTAAAGTTGGAATTATCAAGCAAGTTGTTTACTTCTGTTGAGTAAATCTGAGGGTCTGTATAATATGCACCATAGAGTTGTTAGGGGAAGCATGCTGATTGAAACCGCCCACCCTGGCCAGGCACCATCGTAACTATTTGCATGAGTTGTTTTATGACAGGAGATCCTGATAAGGAATACGGAACTAATAAGCCACCAAAGCCACCACCAACTGGAAGAGTCCGGGAAAGGTCAAAAGGAGACACCAGGTGTCTGTCCACTTCCCAGAATCCCTCTTGCTAGCATCCATCTTGGCTGAGCGATGCATGTGCCACCAGGAAAGACTGAATTAGAATGATTGGCCAAAGACCACCCAGAAACTAATCCCATCACCATAAAACCCGACATGGCCAGCCACATGACAGAGCAGTTCTCCTGGGTTCCCTTACCCTACTGCTCTCCACTTGGGTGCCCTTTCCCAATAAAATCTGTTGCTTTGTCAGTGCATGTGTCTCCTCGGACAGTTCATTTCTGAGTGTTAGACAAGAGCCCAGTTTCACGCCCTGGAAGGGGTCCCTTTTCCTGCAACAGAGTTACACATCAATGTGGCAAAGGAACCTAGCATTTAAAGACTTATTTCCATCAGTCATTGGCTGTTCCTAGGGTATGTATAATAATTCTCTAACACTTAGGTGGTTTAATTAAAATAAAACTCAGGGAACAGGTAATGTTGGGTTTATATTACTATCTCTTCTTTTATAGTAACTTATTTCCTCCCTTTGGGCTGCTACAATAAAATACTATAGACTGAGTGGCTTAGGAACAATAGAAATTCATTACTTAGAGTTCTGGAGGCTAGAAAGTCCAAGATCTAGGCACCAACAGCTTTGATGTCTAGTGAGGGCCTGATACTGGTCCATAGATAGCTGACTACTTACTGTGGCCTCACATGGTGGAAGGAGCAAGGGAGCTCTCTGGGGCATCATACAAAGTTTTCTTCTATGGGCTCCACCCTCCTCACCTAATCATCTTTAAAAGACCCATTTCCTAATACCAACAGCTTAATGAGTGGGATTTCAACAGAGGAATTTTGAGGTGTCACAAACATTCAGTCTATAGTATCAATGGAAGGCATAATTCTTAGTTGGTCATGCTGCTTTTTAGACCAAGATTATATTTCCTAGTCACCCCTGACCAAGTTTCATTTAATGAGATATAATCAGAAGTATTTGTGCAACTTCTAAGCATTGATCTTAACAGTTTAAAAAAAAAAATTCTCTTTTTTCAATTTGGTCTCCTTCCTACTGCCTGGAATATAGAATTCCAGGCTGTAGAGTTCTAAAGTCTAGAGTTCTAGCAGTCATTTTGGACCACTAGGGTAAAATTTTGTGTTAATGAGAACTGACTTCTAAAAAATTTATCTCCAGATTTTACATGTGAAAGAAATACAATTATATCTTGTTTAGAAATATTATCTTTGGATTTTCTGTCACATGCAGCTGAACCTAATGTCAACCATTACAGCTACTAAACCTATAATATATTTTGTCCAAATTTCATGAAATATATATATTTTATGTAAATAGAAATAATAATGAAACATATTAAGGAAAAGAACACATTGGATAGGAATGATCATTATAAAAAATATCAGTTTTCCCTACTTTAACCTATAGATCATGTACAATTTCAGAGAAAATTTAGGAGTATTTTTTTTAGCTTTATAGATGTTTTTCTAAATTTAATATATAAGAGAAAACCACAGAGTACCCAAGACACTCTTGAAAAGGGAAGCTCCACTTAGCAGGTTTCAAGAATTCTATAGAAATATATTAAGAATGTTCAATATTAACACAGGTTTAGAGAATTGTACAAAAGAGATAAATTATAAACCTGTGCACTATAAATTTATATGTCAATATTTGTACATATGTGCACACACGTGTTCATATGCACACATATGTAATAATGTTGCAACTGGAGATTAAAGTTGGAACTGATGCAAAAATGGAAAACACAAATGAATTCCTACTTTTAAAAGATGCTACTTCAGATGAACCAACTTAAAATGTAAAAGTACTATTTCAAAATATTTAGATAAATCATGTATTTATGTCCTGAGCTAAGGAATCATTTCTCAAGGAAGATCAAAAAACCCCAAAACTATAGAACTAAATTTGTACAAATTGTACTTTAATAAATGTGAGAATTGGACTATAAAGAAAGCTGAGCAATGAAGAATTGATGCTTTTGAACTGTGGTGCTGGAGAAGACTCTTGAGAGTCCCTTGAACTGCAGGAGATCCAACCAGTCCATCCTAAAGGAGATCAGTCCTGAATATTCATTGGAAGGACTGATGCTGAAGCTGAACCTCCAATACTTTGGCCACCTGATGTGAAGGATTCATTGGAAAAGACCCTGATACTAGGAGAGATAGAAGGCAAGAGGAAAAGGGGACACAGGATGAGATGGTTGAATGGCTTCACTGACTTGATGGACATAAGTTTGAGTAAGATCCAGGAGTTGGTGATGGACAGGGAAGCCTGGCGTGCTACAGTCCATGGGATTGCAAAGAGTTGGATATGACTGAGCAACTGAACTGAACTGAAAATTACACATCTGTTTATCAAATTTTATATGTATTTTTAAAAAATGAGAAGATATTTGGACTACCAAACAATAATGGTTAGTATTCAGATTAATTTTCATATTAAAAAGAGATTCTACTCACTAGAAAATGGCAAAAATATAAAATTACATTTCATAGAAACTAAAAAATCAATAAATATATGAAAAGATGTTTAATTCCATTAGTAATCAGTTAGGCAAATTAAAACTTCAATAATAAACTTTCAAATTATCACACTGTCAAAAATTTAAAGGATACCAGTCAAATTTTATACACTGTAAGTGGAAGTATAAATTGGGACTACTACTTCAGAAAACAATTTGCAAAACTTACAGACATTTCTGTAATAGCAAAATATGAGGGGTGAACCACTGATAAGATAATAAATAATTGTTGTATTTTCATATACTATAATATTATAGAGAAAGAAAAAAGAAACATAATAATATTCCACAACATGTATGAATCTCTAAATATAATATTGAGCAAAGAGAAATAGCAGAATAATACAATATAATCTGTAAGATCTTGTGTATCTTTGGCTCTGAACTAATATGAACATGTATGGCATAAAAGCTCACAAGATTCTGGTTGACCTAAAGATTCTTGCACCAAAAAGCAAACAAATCTCCCCAAATCAAACTAGAAATAATTCAAGTTACCACTAGACAGGATTGTTAAAATCTCACTGAAAAATTCAAACACTGGTTAGAATCTTCAGAAGAATTTTCCACTAGTGGCTAAATTAGTCCCAGAATAAATGTTTCACTGTCTTTTCTATAGTAAATCTTTAAAAAAGGAGCCTCAAAAGGATGAAATTGATCTGTAAGTTAACTGTATGCCAGAACAAAGTCTAACATTCTTAAAGAAATGATACAAATTTTAGCACTGGACAAATTAAATTTTAGAAAGTCTTTCTATTAACTTAGAAATTAATAGAAATATACCTGGAATTTGTGGAAAAAATAGAATTAGAAGATAAAATGTTAACCATCATAAAGGAAATGTAAAGGACAACATGGATATAATGAGGAGAGTGAATAAAGATATAAAAACTAAATTGAAACTTCTTGAGATGAAAATAAATATATTAAGTGGAAAATACATTGGATGGGATTAACAGAAATTAGATACTGCAGAAGGAATGAAGAGTGATTTGAATTTGAAGACACCGTAATAGAAATTATTCAAAATGAAGCACACAGGAAAACAAGCACACACAAAAAATAATAAATGGCATATTAGTAACCTTTGGGACTCTACTGGTTTTTTATTGTTTCCACACAAATTACCACAAACTAAGTGGCTTAACCAACAAGAATTTGTTATGCTACAATTCTGTGGGTTAGAAGTCCAACATAGGACTTACTGGGCTACAATTGTTAGACCTTGCGGTCTTTTCCTAGGACCCGTCGCTCCAAAGATCACCGAGACTCGAATTCGATGCAAACAGCAAGAGGATTTATTGGACCGGCGCGCTGGGGTTCAGTCACCTCCAGGGAAGGATGAACCTCGAACAGTCGTTACAGAGCATTTTTAAGCACAAAAACCACAAACGGGGGCGGCTAGGGTGGGGACAGTCTGATTGGTGCGCAAGTCCTGACCTTTACAGGGATAGGCTTGTTTGCTATCAGGCTACATTCCACAACTTCTTGGAAAGTCCCCGAAGGAAAAACAACCCCTGAGAGAGCCTAAAGGCCATATTGCATGAGATAAGAACCTGCCATATTAGCAAAAATTTAACTTGTCCTCTCACAATCAAAGTACAGGCAGGATTACGTTCCTTCCAAAAATTTAGAGCAGAATATGCTTCCTTATCTGTACAGTTTCTAGAGGCTACCCACATTTCTTGGCTCACAGCTTTTTTTTTTTTTTTTTTTTTTT